>OV651832.1:10236013-10246013 GCA_927349885.1 Psylliodes chrysocephalus
AACCTATTTATGGAATCCTCTGAGCCATTTTCTGCTTTTACTATAATATTAAAAAAACTTACTGTTAAATTTATCCACTGATACATTTCATGGTCAATTTTATTTGCAACAACGACTTCCCCATCATCAGGATTTAGATGTAACAAACTTGTCAGTTCAATTGGTCCTTCCAAAAAGTAAGTAATTGTTCTATTTTTGTCTAAATCATCTGCTGTTACACTTCCTAAAGCTACTCCATGTTTGCTATTCTCGGTTACACTAAATTTATAGAAGGCTTTCCGAAATTTTGGATTATTGTCGTTTACGTCTTCGATGTTAATTGTTATTGTTACTGAAAAAAAGAGTTGTATATAGAGGATGTCCCAAAATTGCTGAAACAGAATTATCTCGTAATGTAGTGGTTGAATATTGGGCCCAGTTTACATATACCGTTTTCCTTGAGAAAAGTACAAAATTTACTTAAAAAATTACATTGTGTACGCGAAACAAATTTTGACAACTTACAGTTTAGAGGATTATACTCTACTTTCATAAATCAAAGAAACCCAAACGAAATTGTAGAAAGGTTAAAACCACCCTCACCACTTGAAGCAACCTATAGTATAGTCTATTTTTATGTATGAGAGAGTAATAAAACAGCATTTCTAATGCAAAACTTAGTACGGTCATTTTAAATATTTTTACAGAATAATCTAAATATTTCCTAAAATTGTAATAAATGTACCTGAGCTATTACAAGTTTTGGGTCTTTTATTGGTCCTTTATAAATATAAGCTATACAGAACAATAGAAAAAGGTTTGGACAGGCCAAAAGCCCTGTGTATTAAAGATTACATAGCCGTATCTTAAGATTATTTTCAATAAGTACCTATTTGCCAATTTTGTTTTATTTTAATTGCAACAATTTCTTACAGTAATCGAATTATAAGTAGATAAATACCTTCCCAACAAATTTCACCGAAAATGCGATTATAGGTTTTCCATTTAGTAAGGAGGTCCAAGTTGTGTATTCTTTACTAAATGTCGTTTAGTTGCAACTTGCAAGGTGCACTGTGAATTCTAGTGTGATCATGGAAAATTTGGAAGGGCCGCGTAAACGACAAAAAATCGGTCCTTTAACAGTTAATGAAAAAACATTAATATTTAATTGTTTTAAATCATTTACAGACAAACATTTATGTAAAAGTGTTGATGACACAGTGGAATTAGTTAGTAGTACGCTTGGTGTTGGGAAATCTACGATTTACAGAGTTGTTAAAGAAGAGAAATGTGGCGAGTTTCAAACAGCACGTAAAGCTCCAGGAAAACCAAAATTTCAATTAGAAAATCTTTTGAAAGAAAGACTTCGAAGGAAAGTGCATGCGTTCTTCTTTAGAAAAGAATTTTCGACAGTAGACAAAATTCTTGCCATGGTTCAAGATGATAAGGATTACTCTGAAATGAGTCGAAGCACACTATGGAAACGTTTAAAAGAGATAGGTTTTCTATGGAAAAAGTATTCCAGAAAATCTATTTTAATAGAAAGAAGCGATATTGTAGTATGCAGAAGAAATTACCTAAGGACTATAAAAGAAATGAGAAACCAAAGAAGAAATATATTTTATTTAGATGAAACATGGATCAACGAGGGACATAAACCAAATAAATTTTGGCAAGATGAAACTGTTACAAGTCGAAGACAGGCTTTTTTTAAATAATTTATCTACTGGTTTAAATCCACCATCAGGAAAGGGGCGCAGACTAATAATAGTACACATCGGTAGTTCAAACAGTTTTGTTAAAGGTGGTTCATTGACATTTAAATCTACTCGTACCGGTGACTACTATGAGGACATAAATGCTGATGTCTTTAAAGAGTGGTTCGAACAAATTATAGATCTTTTTCCTCAGAACTGTATAATAGTAATGGATAATGCAAGTTATCACTCGAGACTTATAGAAAAAATGCCTACAACCAATTGGTTAAAAAAGATTTACAGAATTGGCTAAATTCAAAGAATATTAAGTTCCATCCCGGTTCTGTGAGAAAAGAACTGTATCATTTGTGTTCCCTTCATAAAGAGAAATTCAAAAAATATGAAATTGCAAAAAATCGTGGGATGACGGTAGTTAGATCACCACCATATCATTGCGAAGTAAACCCGATTGAACTGATATGGGCACAAATAAAGGGAGAAGTTTCAAGAAAAAATAATTCTTTTAAAATGACAGTTGTTTTTGGAGGTTGTAAAAAATGTGAAGCCTGAAAACTGGGAAAAGGCAGTAAATCATACGATTAAAGAAGAAGAGAAAATGTGGAAGATGGACAATATTACTGATGAAATGATCGAGCCACTCATTGTAAATATTGAGTTGCGACAGTTCATCTTCTGATTTCGATTCTGATTTGGATTTGTAGGTAAGCAGTAGTTTTTATATTAAAATTATTATTTATGAACGTAACGTTGTTTAAAAGTCAAAGTTTAAACCCTTATACCTACATAACCCGTTTGACACAATGTTCTTAACATACCTTGTGGAAAAATAAAACATTTTAGAAAAAATTGCCCTTTCTTACCTTCAGCTGTTTAGAAGTTATAAGCAGGTTAATTAGGTGAAAATATAAGTGTATACTCGAGGAATAACTTCAAAAAATACTTTAACTGTCTATTAAAAGAAGTGATACGCCTATGAATTACGAACGCTTTATTATTTTAATACTCTTTCATACATAAAAATAGACTTATAGTAGAATACCACAGTTGTAGATAGTGACTCACATTGTAAAGAAATTTTATAGACCAATCAAATTAGACGTTTACTATTTACAAAAAAAAGTTGTTTTTTATAAATATTGATTTTTTATATACCAACAAGAGGAGAAATATTCAGTATTAATTAATAAAAAAATCTGATGTGTCCAACACATGACTTTCCTATCTAGTTATTATAGGCTTTATAGGCGGTTATTTTGTACCACCTATTATACCTCATCTATAAATATTTAGAGAATAAACTAAATATATACATTTTCCACATACATTTAACTCGAAACATTTTTTTACAGATATTCATTGAAAACGAAAGTACTGAAAAATTTAAATTTAGTACTTTTCTCCAATTTTTCCATTACGGTTCATTTTCGAAAAATCATGTAAAAACAAAAATTATAGAGATCAATATCGCAAACTACTTTTAGTTTAACAATTTTATCAAATTTCTCAAATACGGACCATTTCAGGAAATTTTGACAAAACAAAAATTGAACAATTTTCTTCTCCAAACATAAATAACAGATATATTCCATAAAATATAAAAACGTCCTCCCACAAAGTACCCCCCCAGATGTTCCGACTTTGTCCAAAATCTAATAATTTCACGTCAGGCCGAAATAAACCTTAAGTTTAAAATTTAATGTTTTTTCCTTTATCCGTTTTTGAGTTTTCTTCAAATTTCGAAATTTACACATTTTCTCAAATATCTCGAATACGGTCCATTTTAGAGAAATTATGTATAGAATAAAAATTATAGAGAATTATATTACAAACAACTTTTATTTGAACAATTTTTATAAAAAATTATTTTTTTTACATTTTGTCAAATTTCTCGAATACGGACCATTTTAGGAAAATTTTATATAGAACAAAAATTATAGATAATAATATTGTAAGTAACTTTTATTTAAAGAATTTTCTTCTCCAAACGTAAATAACGAATATATTCCATAAAATATAAAAATGACCACCTATAAAGTACCCCCCCAGATGTTCCGACTCTGCCCAAAATCTAATCAGCTCATTGGACGCTGAAACAAAGCTTAAGTTTAAAATTTGGTGTTTTTATGTGTATCGGTTCATGAGTTATGCGTTATACAGACACACACACACACACACACACAGACACACACACACACACACACACAGACACACACACACACACACACACACACACACACACACACACACACACACACACACACACACACACACACACACACACACACACACACACACACACACACACACACACACACACACACACACACACACACACACACACACACACACACACACACACACACACACACACACACACACACACACACACACACACACACACACACACACACACACACACACACACACACACACACACACACACACACACACACACACACACACACACACACACACACACACACAGACACACACACACACAGACACACACACACACAGACACACACAGACACACACACACACACACACACACACACACACACACACACACACACACACACACACACACACACACACACACACACACACACACACACACACACACACACACACACACACACACACACACACACACACACACACACACACACACACACACACACACACACACACACACACACACACACACACACACACACACACACACACACACACACACACACACACACACACACACACACACACACACACACACACACACACACACACACACACACACACACACACACACACACACACACACACACACACACACACACACACACACACACACACACACACACACACACACACACACACACACACACACACACACACACACACACACACACACACACACACACACACACACACACACACACACACACACACACACACACACACACACACACACACACACACACACACACACACACACACACACACACACACACACACACACACACACACACACACACACACACACACACACACACACACACACACACACACACACACACACACACACACACACACACACACACACACACACACACACACACACACACACAGACATCATCGCGAAAATAGTCAAAACGGATTCAGGGGACCTCAAAACGTAAAAATCCGTCAAAAACTCGAGGTCAAAAAAAATCATGATTCCTATACTTTCCTTATATCTGTATACAGATAGGAAAGTAAAAATTAATGGGGCATTGCAAAATTTATTTAATCACTTCTTCTTCTTCTTCTTCTTTTTCTACTAAAACCTTATTCTTCTACTCACTCGTCAAAGACTATACATTGAAAAATTGAGAAGATCGCTATCTTTATAAATTATTTGAATAACTAATTTATTTATTATTTACCTCCAGAACAGATATTATTTTTCTGAAATAATTTTAATAATTTGACTGGTCTATTTTTAAACTGTTTAAACGTCTTTCAAGCGATTAAAAGTTGCCAGCGTGTAGTTTGCATCTTTATCTAGCGGTAAATAATGTTCCAGATCTACACTGTCGTCGCAGTTTGAAGCGACGTTATTAACAACAACGCCTTTGAAATTTTCTTGGATGTTATTATTGAAGCTGATAGGGATTTCATAAAGCAGAGACCGGAATTGTTTGTAATAACTCGAATAATATTTACGGTCGTAGGAAAAATTAACTGTTGAATTGTCTAATCGGTATTTACAATCAAATGTAATTGAATGTTTCGGCAAAGCAAAATTTCACATGCGGTTGCAAAGAATGCGAGGAGACAGGTTCGGGACAGTACTAATTCCAGGGTTGAAACCGGGACTCTATAAGAAGTTTACTCAAACTAGTGGTTGGAAAGTAAAACCAACTAACAACCGGGATAATACATTATCTCTGAATGAAGTGATCGTAATCACGAGCCACTTTAGACAGAGGAATGATCTATTTAAGTTCACTTAAAATAACGGAGACTTACGCAAATGAGGGTTTCAGACGTAAAATAAACTAATAACAGAAATAGCACATTATCTCTGAATGAAGTGATCGTAATCACGAGCCGCTTCAGACAGGGGAATGATGCTATTCAAGTTCTCTTAAAATTTGCGGTTCGAAGGATAAATCAAAAGAAAATGTCTCGTCGCAATTCTTTTAAGATAACCAATCAAAATATTAGATAATTCCCAAACAATTATTTATTGGTTAAAGCTTTAAATAAATTAAAATGAAATTTACGATTTGTCCACGAAAATTTACGGTAGTAGGAAAAATTAACTATACGACTATATTTATGATCGAATGAAAAATAAATTATTTAACAGGGAAAATCTTAAATAAACTAAAATGAAATTCCAAAAGAACGGTGTTTTCTAACAAGAATAGTAGGAAAAATTAACTATACGACTATATTTACAATCGAATGAAAAATAAATTATTTAACAGTAAAAATCTTAAATTAATTCAAAAGGAAAGACTTGTATTTCGTGCAAAACTTCTTAATTACTAAATACAAAGCGCCTTCGGCTTATTTGCCATCATCAGTGCTGATTGTCCACAATGTATCCAACAAGTTCCTGGCCATCCTCACTCCCAAAATTAGACATTTCGGGACATTTACAACTTGCTAAATCATATTATTAGTATTATTATTTTCAAATTAAAATTTTTTTATCTATTCATTTTTATTTTTATTTAAGTTGTTTAACCGTTTCCACATGACAATGGTCTTTTTTTGCTGTAAAGAAATCTATTACTAACAAATGTATAATAATAAGAAATGGACATAAAATTAAATTAAAATGTTATAGTTATTTAATTCGATATAAACAAAAAATATAGAGTACCCAGTATAGTAAAAAGTTAGTAAAATAAAAACTAAATAAATTGACGAAACGTAAAGCGAATAAACTATTTGAATTTAGATTATTTTTATTGAATACAAAAAATGTGTACTAAAACATTAATAAATTAATTGTTGAATATGGCCTCCATTTTGTTCAATACATGTATGCAGACGCATTAAAAAATCTGTATTTCTGGGGTAATTGTATTAAACACATGAATTATATTATTCCTCAGTTCAGTTAAGTTTGTAGGTGTTGGATCGTAGCATCTTTCCTTAACATACCCCCATATAAAAAAATCTGGTATAGTTAAATCTGGAGAATATGGAGCCCATTCGATGGGACCAGCCCGACCTATCCATTTATCTCCAAAGATTGAGTTCAAAGAATCCCTGGCTACAAGAGAGTAATGCGGTAGAGCACCATCTTGCTGGAAATATACAGTATTTAGTATTTCTTCTTGTTCTAGTTGAGGATAAAAAAATAGTGTAATTGTTTCCATATACTGTTTCCTCTTGAAAGAAAAATGGTCCATAAATTTTGGTTTTGGACACACCACACCATACATTTACCTTGGGAGCATCTCTTTCAAACTCGTTCAAAGCTCTAGGATTTTCGTCATGAAACGTTGCTTCATCTGACATTATTAGATTTACATTTGGTTGATGTCTAAATAAATCTAATAACGTCTCACATATAAAAACTCTCTTTTCAAATGCATGATTTTCAATTTTATGAAAAGTCTGAACCTTATATGCTTTAAACTTGATTACTTTTAAAATTTTATGCACCTTACTATTTGACATATGTATGGATAGGGCAATTTTTCTAATAGATATTTTATTATTGTTTCTTGCTAAAATTTCCCTTATCTGTATAACATCATTTAAAATAATATCTTGAGCGTTTTCAATTTGTCTTTTTTTTTCTATCTAATGTTCCTGTTTCTTTATACTGACTTACCCAGTTTAAAATAGAATTTCTGGTTGGCGAATTTTTTTCGATCATATTTCTAAATCTTTGTGTATGTGTAATTGATCTACTTTCAATATAAAGTAAAACGCACCGGGCTTTTTCACTTTTGGTAAACATTTTTTAATACCTGCTTTCTCTTGCACTAATTAATACAAATATAGACTTCTGTCAACTCGATTTGTTTTACATAGCACTCTTGATAAATTAGTAGTATCATTTATTGACTCATTCATATTCTATCCAAAGCTGAGTAAGTTAATTTACAAAAAGAGGAATATTAAATAGACAAAAAAAAAACAGATATAGGTACATATTGAAAACGCTACAAATACGAAGAATTTTATTCATCATAAGCCCTTAATCTGAATTGGTAAAAGTAATCTTTTACGAAAATTTTAGACATTTGAGACTTTACAACCATTTTATAAAAAAATTAAACATTTCCCAGAATTTTAGTCAAAACCTCTTATCAATAAATTGTCACATTATCGAGTTAAAGGCTTTTAAATTGTGATACTTTACGTTTAGAAGTTATCGACATGATTTCATAAAAAAGTAAATTTTTCCCAAAAAAATTGAATAAATGCTTACAATGAATACATTTTTGGAAAGGGAAAGAAATGGTCTTTCCGAGGATGTTAAAAATTATAGGGTGTTCTATTTAAAATAAGCTCACAAATTTGATTCAAAAAAGTTCGTTTTTTTTTCAGCACTTTCCAGAAAAAAATTACATGTGACAACAATGTCAAGAAAAACTTGAAGTAAATGTAAAAGGTCTAGTGAAAACTGCATTTCGATATCTTTTTCCGTTTTCGAGTTATAAGTTGTTAAAATGTGTCAATTTATAGATGGACACCCTGTACTCTAGAAAAGAAAGTATATCTATGAAAAAAGATTTTAAAAAAAAATTATCAAGAT
Source organism: Psylliodes chrysocephalus (assembly GCA_927349885.1). Classification (NCBI taxonomy): domain Eukaryota; kingdom Metazoa; phylum Arthropoda; class Insecta; order Coleoptera; family Chrysomelidae; genus Psylliodes; species Psylliodes chrysocephalus. Next base: position 10,244,480 of record OV651832.1, read on the forward strand.
GGTTTAGAAAACTTAAAAATAATTTATTTAAAAACACTGGTACAAAACGCTTAATATTGTCAACAAATGCACTTTCTTTTTGTTTCAAATCAAATTATCCTTATAAATCAAATTTTGCATGTATTTTGAAAATGACCCTTATGATAAAAAAAATCTGATGTGTCCAACACATGACTTTCCTATCTAGTTAACCTATTGCAGCATCTCTAAAAATGTTTAGAGGATAAACTAAATATATACATTTTCCACATACATCTACCTCGAAACATTTTTCTATAGATATTCATTGAAAGCGAAAATATTGAAAAATTTAAATTTAGCACTTTTCCTCCAATTTTTCCATTACGGTCCATTTTAGAAAAGTCATTTAAAAACAAAAATTATAGAGATCGATATCGCAAACAACTTTTAGTTTAACAATTTTCTTAAGAATCAGAATTTTGCACATTTTGTCAAATTTCTCGAATATGGACCATTTCAGGAAAATTTGACATAGAACAAAAATTATAGATAATAATATTGTAAGTAACTTTTATTTGAAGAATTTTCTTCTCCAAACGTAAATAACGAATCTATTCCATAAAATATAAAAATGACTACCAATAAAGTACCCCCCAAATGTTCCGACTCTGTCCAAAATTTAATCAGTTCACCTCAGGTCGGAATAAAACTTAGGTTTAAAATTTAATGTTTTTTCCTTTATCCGTTTTTGAGTTTTCTTCAAAATTCGAAATTTACCCATTTTCTCAAATATCTCAAATACGGTCCATTTTAGAGAAATTATGTATATGATAAAAATTATAGAGAATTATGTTACAAACAACTTTTATTTGAACAATTTTTATACAAAATTATTTTTTTACATTTTGTCAAATTTCTCGAATACGGACCATTTTAGGAAAATTTTGCATAAAACAAAAATTATAGATAATTATATTAGAAGTAACTTTTATTTGAAGAATTTTCTTCTCCAAACGTAAATAACAGATATATTCCATAAAATATAAAAATGACCACCTATAAAGTACCCCCCAGATGTTCCGACTCTGCCCAAAATCTAATCAGCTCATTGGACTCTGAAACAAAGCTTAAGTTTAAAATTTTGTGTTTTTCTGTGTATCGGTTCATGAGTTATGCGTTATACAGACACACACACACACACACATACACACACACACACACACACACACACACACACACACACACACACACACACACACACACACACACACACACACACACATACACACACACACACACACACACACACACACACACACACACACACACACACACACACACACACACACACACACACACACACACACACACACACACACACACACACACACACACACACACACACACACACACACACACACACACACACACACACACACACACACACACACACACACACACACACACACACACACACACACACACACACACACACACACACACACACACACACACACACACACACACACACACACACACACACACACACACACACACACACACACACACACAC
>OV651832.1:10251013-10253513 GCA_927349885.1 Psylliodes chrysocephalus
AAATACTCACAAAATTGTTTTTTAATAATTTTTTCAATAACTTTACCAAATATTGAAACAATTCTAATTCGACGATAGTTAGCTATTTTCGGTTTTATAAATTGGTAATACTTTAGAGTATTTAAGTACTTCAGGAAATATACCAGTGGATAAAATTAAATTAATCAGTTCAGTAAACGGTTTTATTATAATATTGAAAGTCTCTTTTAAAAGTTTACTATTGAGTTCGTGAGTGTCAACACATTTAGAATTTTTTAGAGAAGTAATGCGTCAAAAACTTCTTGAGTCTGAAGTTTTTGACGCAATTACTTACAGCAGCTTCCTTGGGCCATATAGTTGGGTTATAAACATCATCAATTTTATCCAACGGGAATGTTACCGTGTAGGAGGAAGAATGTTCATTTCTTCTCCACTCTACACAGGTGAAAGATATGTTAGGCGCTGTCTTTTTACTTTCCTATCTGTATACAGATATAAGGAAAGTATAGGAATCATGATTTTTTTCGACCTCGAGTTTTTGACGGATTTTTACGTTTTGAGGTCCCCTGAATCCGTTTTGACTATTTTCGCGGTGATGTCTGTGTGTGTGTGTCTGTGTGTGTGTGTGTGTGTGTGTGTGTGTGTGTGTGTGTGTGTGTGTGTGTGTGTGTGTGTGTGTGTGTGTGTGTGTGTGTGTGTGTGTGTGTGTGTGTGTGTGTGTGTGTGTGTGTGTGTGTGTGTGTGTGTGTGTGTGTGTGTGTGTGTGTGTGTGTGTGTGTGTGTGTGTGTGTGTGTGTGTGTGTGTGTGTGTGTGTGTGTGTGTGTCTGTGTGTGTGTGTCTGTGTGTGTGTGTGTGTGTGTGTGTGTGTGTGTGTGTGTGTGTCTGTATAACGCATAACTCATGAACCGATACACATAAAAACACCAAATTTTAAACTTAAGCTTTGTTTCAGCGTCCAATGAGCTGATTAGATTTTGGGCAGAGTCGGAACATCTGGGGGGGGGGGTACTTTATAGGTGGTCATTTTTATATTTTATGGAATATATTCGTTATTTACGTTTGGAGAAGAAAATTCTTCAAATAAAAGTTACTTACAATATTATTATCTATAATTTTTGTTCTATATAAAATTTTTCTAAAATGGTCCGTATTCGAGAAATTTGACAAAATGTAAAAAAAATAATTTTTTATAAAAATTGTTCAAATAAAAGTTGTTTGCAATATAATTCTCTATAATTTTTATTTTATACATAATTTCTCTAAAATGGACCGTATTCGAGATATTTGAGAAAATGTGTAAATTTCGAAATTTGAAGAAAACTCAAAAATGGATAAAGAAAAAAACATTAAATTTTAAACTTAAGTTTTATTTCGGCCTGACGTGAAATGATTAGATTTTGGACAAAGTCGGAACATCTGGGGGGGTACTTTATGGGAGGCCGTTTTTATATTTTATGGAATATATCTGTTATTTATGTTTGAAGAAAAAAATTGTTCAAATAAAAGTTACTTCTAATATTATTATCTATAATTTTTGCTTTATGTAAAAATTTCCTGAAATGGTCCGTATTCGAAAAATTTGACAAAATGTGCAAAATTCTGATTTTTATGAAAATTGTTGAAATAAAAGTTGTTTGCGATATCGATCTCTATAATATTTGTTTATACATGATTTTTTTAAAATGGACCGTAATGGAAAAATTGTAGGAAAAGTGCTAAATTTAAATTTTTCAGTATTTTCATTTTCTATAGAAAAATGTTTCGCGGTAGATGTATGTGGACAATGAATATATTTAGTTTATCCTCTAAACATTTATAGAGATGCTGCAATAGGTTGTACAAAATAACCGGAAAAAGCCTGTAATACCTAGATAGTCATGTGTTGGACACATCAGATTTTTTAGTAAGTTAAGAATATTTTCGCAAGTCATGTCAGCTCCTATGCGAGAGAAATGTACGTGTCCTTGCCGTGGTATGGTATTAAAATTTGCCGTTTCATTGCAACCTATGATCGGTTTATTTTTATATGGCACGTTTTTATAAAATGGGAGATTCTGACTGGAGTTCCCATTTTTTGTATTGTTGATATTGTGACTAGTTTTTAGTCTCTCATTATCATGATTTGGATTTGCTCTTATCGCTTGGTTGAAGGTGTTAAAAGGATTCATAGCAGGTTTTTTGTGATCTCGACTGCTAGTGGAATTATTATTAATATGAGAGGTAGCTGGATTTAAATTTTTGCTAAGAGATGGAGCCACCACTATTGAATTAGCTGCATTCTTATTATGATAATTATTGCATTGTTTTAATAACGAAATCAATTCTTCTTGCTCCTGTGTTCTTTTTTCTAAATGATAAGATAATTTACTTACAGTTGCAAAATCACTATTTACGTTAGTAAGATCTTTTTGCAGTTTATCACACTGGACACAGGTTGCACTTTGTAGATTAACACAGTTTTTATCCGGTTTCTCTTTATGAAATACTTAAAAACAAGTAGAGTCAAATGTTTAAAGTAAG
>OV651832.1:10261013-10267939 GCA_927349885.1 Psylliodes chrysocephalus
TACTATATTAATCTGATCGCTTAAACTGTTAATTTGACTTTTAACATGATTTATTTCAGTTAATAGTAAACCATGTTGTTTTAATTGATCTATTTCTACCTTAATGTTTGAAAGATCTATATTAGAGTTCGAATTAATTGGAAATCTATAAACATCCATTTATAAATTAAAAATTATATATTAAATGATACTAAAATTAAAAGGTAACAAATTTGTACTGAATATGATTGCAATTAATTAATCGCCATTAAGCATAAACTGCATCTTGATACCTGTCATGATTTTTGATTTATTAATATATTTTGAATAAGTAAAATACTTTTTTAATTTATAATTTGGTGCCCAATTTAAGCTCATAAGAGCTGTATGAAGCCTGTAAGAATATCTACAAGTAAAATTATAAATCTTATTCTCTTATAAACATTTGTTTTAAGAATATTCTTACAACTTTTATAAACCCGTCATGTGCTACTTGTTATAATTTTTACCTTAAGAATTGAAGTTCCACTGGGCCAGTTCTCAGCTATCGACTCATTATAAAAGTCGTTATCGAACACAGGTCTATTATCATTAACATCTTCGACATATACTAGTAAAGGTACATCATTAAAAAGACTGGGAGTTCCCCAATCTCTGGCTCTAACTGTCATAACTAAAGTGCAAATGCTCCCTGTTGAAGAATCTTGAAGAATTTCGAAATCTACTGGATGCTTTAATTTGATTACTCCTGTTAAAGGATCTATTGTGAAGTTTTCAGCTTGTGTTCCAAGGAGTTCATACTCGATTTCACTGTTTTTGGTACCTAATAAATTTTTAATTTTGTATAGAATTTTCAAGCGCGCTCGTCTAAAATCCCTTTCCCCCATTAAATGGATGGAGAAAGTGACTTTAGATGAGCGCTGTATAAATGTGATCAACAAAATTCTACTTACCATTCAGATCGGCATCACGAGCCTCAACTTTCAGTGGCTGTTCAAATTCCATTTTGTTCTCTAGAAGTCTAGCTTCGTATTTCGTTTGAGTGAACATAGGGGGATTGTCATTAATATCGTCTATATTTATAATTAGTTGAACAGAATTTCTGTTTCCAAAACCTAAATCGTCTCTGGCTTCTATAGTTAAAAAATGCCTCGATATTTGTTCCCTATCCCAATTTGGCCCTCCTGCTATTTTGACAGTTATTATTCCAGACGTTGGATGTAAGTTTAGCCTACAAATTAATATAAGTAACCAATATATAAGGAATAATATCGCACTTCCGGTGCAACAACGTCATAAGTGCAAAAATATTAGAAAGTGACGTTTTTGTTACAAAATACGCTTTCTACATCTGGTACAGCAATGTGGTAAATATAACATATACAATAAACGAGCAACTATTCAATCATTTGACTTTTAATACATTTCAGCTTATGACGAGCAAAACTTTCAAATGGGTCCCTTGTAAAAAATAGATTATTGCACTTACGACGTTGTTGCACCGGATGCACGGTATATTTTTTATTTTCTCTCCAGTCATTTGCTTCTTTATCGTACTACAAATTTAATATTTACTACATCAACAAAATAATACATTTCTTTCAAGTAACTGTACATAAATTGGACACCGACCCAAAATTCGACATATTTATATAAATCGTTCCAAAATAAGAAACCCGTGTGTGTAAGATTAATGAAATCTAAAGATATCATTGGTCTAAACCAGTGGTCGCCAACCTCTCAATGTGTTTAGCTACTTTGTTAATTTTGGAATAAACAGCGAGCTACCCACACGGAAGCCACGTAACGCAACGTAAATGAAATAATCCACAGTTAAGTTATCATTATTTGTATTTATTTTACTATTTAACTGGTAATACATAATACATAGGTACTAATAATAAACTAATAACAAAATAACTAATATTACTAGTACGTACTTGTTCATAGCTACATTCCTATCTACCAAACGAAAAATAAACACAAACTTTTATACAGCCACAACGGCATGTCACGTAAGATTTAAAAATAGTTAATAATAACACTATCATGAACATAAACATTGAAAAATAAAAAAGCACGTTCTATGAGAAGGCTGACACTCTATGACAGGCGGACAGGCATATAGCCATTTGAATACAATTATCCAAATGTTCATCTGTAAGTCGATTGTGATATTTGTTCTTAATTAACTTCATATTGAAAAAAGAAGATTCACACAAATAGGTTGAACTGAATAATGCTTTCACTTTTAAGGCAACACGGCATAGAACTGAATATTTGTCTTTACTTACAATAGGCCAGATACATTTGGTACTTGAGACTAACTTTAAGGCTAAATCATTTTGAAACTCAATTACTTCCATTTCTGTTGCAGCGATGTCTTCGCCAAAGTTGCAAACTGTCGGATATCAATTTCCATAAAGGGTGAAACAACAAACTGCGCTACTAAAGCCATTTCGTTGAAATCCTTAAAACGATTTTTGAAGTTATTCTTCAGGGTAGAAACTATTTCTACATGATATTTGGTTCTAATGGATTTTGAGATATTTTTTCTAAAAGAAATGGAAAATGCTTGGCATCGCTGTTAATTAGGTTTTGTTCCCAAAACTCCAGCTTTTTGGAAAGACCAATTGAACTAACAAGTTTGTTACATCTAAATCCTGATGATGGGGAAGTCGTTGTTGCAAATAAAATTGACCATGAAATGTATCAGTGGAAAATCTGAAAAATAAAGCTGAGCTAGACCTAAAAATAATTATAAAATGGTTTCAAAGTAAGATACTTACCATAAATTTTGAAAAAACATTTTTCATACCCTTTAGCAGCTATATAAATAGTCTACCTGAATATGAAATATTAACAATATCAGATGACACTGTGTTAAGTCGCTCAAGTAGCCTCAAGTACCTAGGTATTACAATTGACTCGCACTTAAGGTGGAATATGCATTTTAAAAATGTCTCTAGAATATTACGAAGTCTACTATATAAATTTAGATACTTGAAAAATATCCTAAACATAAGTCACCTAAAGATGGTATATCATGCACTAGTAGAGTCCAGAATACAGTATGGTATTCTAGGTTGGGGTGCTGCTGCGAAAACATATTTAAATCCAGTCAATATTCTTCAAAGAAAGATATTGAAAATTATTTACGGCAAAAAAAATATTTTTCCGACGGAAGTACTGTTTCAAAAAGCAAGAGTTTTAAACCTACGAAAACTGTATGCTTATAACTCCGTGGTTTTTCTTTATAAAAATAAACATTTAATAAAAGGACTTGAACACAAGTACTTAACAAAAAACAAGGAAAAAGGGTGTATCCAAATACCCTTATTTAAAAAAACCATAGGTCAGCGTTCACATCTACATATGTCTCTAAAGATTTATAACTTCCTACCTGAAATGTATAAAACATACATATGCACATTAAACTCGATAGGTCTAATTAAATCTATATTTAAAATTTTTTTTTTATTCATTATGATACTAAATCAATAGAATTATTGTTTGCAGTATGATCTAATATCACAAATGATGAGTAACAATTTATCATAAAGTTAAGTATTGGTATCGAGCATTGCCTTACAAAAAAAATGTTTTAATATTTCTTCTTGTTTTACCTATTGGTTTTTCATTTCTTTTTTATAATTTATTTGAAATTTTAAAGTTTACTTATTGTGCTTAAAACCAAAATTGTGTTCTTGTTAAAATTGATTTTATTGATATTTTAATTGTATTTTCTTTATATTTAAACTGTTTTTTTTTAATTGATATTTTAATAATTTGTTTTGTTTTTGTTATTGATATCTTAATTTCTATATTTAATTATTTAGATAATAGGACTTTATAATATACTTATAATATACATATAAGGTGCTACACTCTAGTTAAAATAAATTAAATCGATTATTTTAATAAACTATAAATGCCCATGCTCAGCCAGTAGTGGCTCTAATGGGCTTGTCTACCTTTTGTTTATATTTGTCTAATTACCATACTATATTATTGATAAATGAATGTACTTTTTTGCAAAATAAACATTATTATTATTATATTATTATTATTATAAATGTAACAGTAAGTTTTTTTAATATTGTAGTAAAAGCAGAAAATGGCTCAGAGGATTCCATAAATAGGTTTAAATTAGAGATTTTATTTTAATATATAATATCTCCTGAGACAATTTTTTTAATAATTTAAAACTTCTACCAAAAAGTGCTGTAATATATTTAATTATCAATAAAAGGCATGTAATATCTAAATTATACAGAGTGTTGAAATTCATGTATATATCAAAAGGTGACTAGAGTATAAGATGTCAAAAAACGGCATAGTATCTGTATCTCTAACATGTGAAGGGTGGGTTACCCCCCACGGCACTTAGGCCTCATTAGGCTCATTGTGCATCCTCCTAAGATGATAAAAGTATAGATTAGATTAGGAATTGGACGTTATTTGTCCTTGTCCACCTCGACCTTTTCAGATCTATTGTGGGACTCCGTTTTTTTTTTAGAATATGTCGTCTAGCCTGGTCTTTTTTATTAGACTTAGTAGCTTTGACAGTGGCTCCCGCATGTAGTTGCATGCAATTGGCTTTTCTTTGCCCAATGTTAGAAACCTCATTCCAGCCAGGCCTTTGCATTGACACAGGACGTGAAATGATATTTCCTCTTTTTCTTTACAGAACCTGCACAAAGTTGCTTCTTCTGCTGGATTTATAACACTCATGTGCCTTTTGAGGCGACAGTGTCCAGTAAGAAGGCCTACTGTTATCATAACAATTTGACGCTTTTGATCCAGTAGGTCTTTCGTGAACTTGGCCGATGGTTCTTTGATGAATTGTTTGGCCTGTCTCAGTCTTGAATAGTTGTTTTTCCATTCCTAAGACTCTTTTTGCATCCATTGTTTAATGGATGCCTTGCATAATGTCTTAGCAACTCCACAGAAGAGTTTGGTGCCTGTCATGACATTATCTGAGCCTTCTCGGGTTAATTCGTCGGCCTTTTCGTTGCCCTGATATCCCTCATGGCCTGGAATCCAGGCTAAAGTCACCTTATTTTGACTACTTAGCTCTTTCAGATCTTCTAGACCAGTGGTCGCCAACCTCTCAATGTGTTGAGTTACTTTGTTAATTTTGGAATAAACAGGAAGCCACGTAACGCAACGTAAATGAAATAATCCACAGTTAATTTATTTATTTTAATGTATTTATTTTACTATTTAACTGGTAATACATAATACATGTACTAATAATAAACTAATAACAAAATAACTAATATTACTAGTACGTACTTGTTCATAGCTACATTCCTACCTACCAAACGAAGGTGTTTAAAAAATAAACACAAACTTTTATCCAGCCACAACGGCAGGTCACGTAAGATTTAAAAATAGTTAATAATAACAACAAAAAAGTAACGCACTATCATGAACATAAACATTGAAAAATAAAATGAGAAGGCTGACACTCAGGCTCATCGATAATTTTTTTAATGTTTGCAGTACAATTATCCAAATGTTCATCTGTAAGTCGATTGCGATATTTGCTCTTAATAAACTTCATATTGGAAAAAAAAGATTCACACAAATAGGTTGAACTGAATAATGCTTTCACTTTCAAGGCAACACGGCATAGAACTGAATATTTGTCTTTACTTACAATAGGCCAGATACATTTGGTGCTTGAGACTAACGATTTTAAGGCTAAATCATTTTGAAACTCAATTACTCCCATTTCTGTTGCAGCGATGTCTTCGCCAAAGTTCTGCATAACACAAGTTGCAAACTGTTGGATATTAATTTCCATAAAGGGTGAAACAACAAACTGCGCTACTAAAGCCATTTCGTTGAAATCCTTAAAACGAAGTTATTCTTCAGGTTAGAAACTATTTCTACATGATATTTGCTGTCATAGGGTTCTAATGGATTTTGAGATATTTTTTTTGAAAGAATAGGAAAATGCTTGGCATCGCTGTTAATTAGGTTTTGTTCCCAAAACTCCAGCTTTTTGATAAATGCTTCTATGTCAGAAATCATTTCCGGTAGTTCTTTGTCTCTCCCCTGAAGCTGCAAATTAAGTTCGTTTAATTTCTCTTTAATGTCCACGAGAAAACCAAAACCTCTAAGCCAGATTGAATTTTCTAGTTCCGGAGTCGGTTCATCGCGTTGTTTGAAAAATTGAACTATGCCAGATAGGACATCATTAAAACGTTTCAGCATCCGTCCTCTACTTAACCATCGGACTTCAGAGTGAAGGAGTAGGTCCCCGTATTGACAGTCAACTTCATCGGCCAAGGTTTTGAATAATCTTCTTTGTAACGCTTGAGCTCTAATCTTGTTCACAATTTTTACCACCAGTTTCATAACGTTGTTTAATTTTAGGAAATTTCCACATAATGCTTGCTGATGGATAATGCAGTGGTAACAGAGAAATTGCGGAAAAGTTTCATCTTTACGACATAACGCCACCAGACCCTTATCACAACCTACCATAACTGTAGCGCCATCGGTTGTCAAGCCTACCATTTTTGATATTGGAATTTTCTCGGAAGAAATAATATTTTTTAAATGAGAAAACAACTCCTGTCCAGTATTGTGTCCTTTCAGTGGAATAAACTTCAAAAGATCTTCTTTAATCTTAAAATTACTAAAAACCATCCTGACGAACACGACCATCTGGGCAGTGTCAACGACGTCTGTTGATTCATCCAGTTGAAGTGAAAAATAAACACAATTATCTAAGTCAGTTCTTAACTGTAAAAAAATATCATTGCTCATTACTTCTACACGTCTCATCACTGTATTAGCAGAAAGTTGCATAGATTTTATAGCTGAAACTATCTCGTCTTTATTTCTAAAGTTGGCAAATAACGAATCAGCAGCTTCCAAAACGCCTGTTTTATCATTTCCCCTTCATAAGATTTCTTTTTTGTGCAATTATC
>OV651832.1:10268439-10368512 GCA_927349885.1 Psylliodes chrysocephalus
ACTTCAAGTTTGTATATATTACATTTTGTTAAATCTTTAGCATTTTGTTCGATTTCTTCAAATGTTACGTCGGTTCGCAAGCTGCTTACATACAGTATCAGTGAATCGTAGAGTTTTGTCACTGTGGACTGTTTTTGTAATGTTTTGCTCACACTATCAAATTTTGGTAGCAACTTACTTCACACTTCTAAAAGAATTCCAGTTTCCAGTTTGTTCAATGCAGCCCGCAAACCAGTAGCTTGAACCTTTGTTACTGGAGGTTGATTTGGATCATCTATTAAGTTTTGAAGGGCATTTTGGTAGCTATCATAACAACTATAGAGCGCTCTAGTTGCGTCCAATCTTGCAGACCATCGAGTTACACTTAATTTTTTTGAGACCAAATTGTTTCAAAATATCCCATCTATAGTCTATTTTTATGTATAAGAGAGTATTAAAATAATAAAGCGTTCGTAATCCATAGGCGTAGCACTTCTTTTAGTAGACAGTTAAAATATTTTTTGAAGTTATTCCTCGAGTATACACTTATATTTTCACCTAATTAACCTGCTTATAACTTCTAAACAGTTGAAGGTAAAAAAGTGCAATTTTTTCTAAAATGTTTTATTTTTCCACAAGGTATGTTAAGAACATTGTGTCAAACGGGTTATGTAGGTATAAGGGTTTAGACTTTGACTTTTAAACAACGTTACGTTCATAAATAATAATTTTAATATAAAAACTACTTCTTACCTGCAAATCCAAATCAGAATCGAAATCAGAAGATGAACTGTCGCAACCAATATTTACAATGAGTCGCTCGATCATTTCATCAGTAATATTGTCCAACTTTCACATTTTCTCTTCTTCTTTAATTGTATGATTTACTGCCTTTTCCCAGTTTTCAGGCTTCACATTATTTACAATTTTTTCTTAAAACTTCTCCCTTTATCTGTGCCCATATCAGTTCAATCGGGTTTACTTCGCAATGATACGGTGGTGATCTAACCACCGTCATCCCACGATTTTTTGCAATTTCATCAATTTCATATTTTTTGAATTTCTCTTTATGAAGGGAACACAAATGATACAGTTCTTTTTTCACAGAACCGGGATGGAACTTAATATTCTTTGAATTTAGCCAATTCTGTAATTTTTTTTTTAACCACATGGTTGTAGCCATTTTTTCTATAAGTCTCGAGTGATAACGTGCATTATCCATTACTATTATACAGTTCTGAGGAAGAAGATCTATAATTTGTTCGAACCACTCTTTAAAAAAATCAGCATTCATGTCCTCATGGTAGTCACCGGTACGAGTAGATTCAAAAGTCAATAAACCACCTTTAACAAAACCGTTTGAACTACCGATGTGTACTATTATTAGTCTGCGCCCATTTCCTGATGGTCGATTTAAACCAGTAGATAAATTATTTAAAAAAGCCTGTCTTCGACTTGTAACAGTTTCATCTTGCCAAAATTTATTTGGTTTATGTCCCTCGTTGATCCATGTTTCATCTAAATAAAATATATGTCTTCTTTGGTTTCTCATTTCTTTTATAGTCCTTAGGTAATTTCTTCTCCATACTACAATATCGCTTCTTTCTATTAAAATAGACTTTCTAGAATGCTTTTTCCATAGAAAACCTATTTCTTTTAAAAGTTTCCATAATGTGCTTCGACTTATTTCAGGGTAATCCTTATCATCTCGAACTGTGGCAAGAACTTTGTCTACTGTCGGAAATTCTTTTCTAAAGAAGAACGCATGCACTTTCCTTCGAAGTCTTTCTTTCAAAAGATTTTCTAATTTAAATTTTGGTTTTTCTGGAGCTTTACGTGCTGTTTGAAACTCGTCACATTTCTCTTCTTTAACAACTCTGTAAATCGTAGATTTCCCAACACCAAGCGTACTACTACTTCCACTGTGTCATCAACACTTTTACATAAATGTTTGTCTGTAAATGATTTAAAACAATTAAATATTAATGTTTTTTCATTAACTGTTAAAGGACCGATTTTTTGTCGTTTACACGGCCCTTCCAAATTTTCCATGATCACACTAGAATTCACACTGCACCTTGCAAGTTGCAACTAAACGACATTAAGTAAACTCTCAAGAATACACAACTTTGACCTCCTTACTAAATGGAAAACCTATAATCGCATTTTCGGTGAAATTTGTTGGGAAGGTATTTATCTACTTATAATTCGATTACTGTAAGAAATTCTTGGAATTAAAATAAAACAAAATTGGCAAATAGGTACTTATTGAAAATAATCTTAAGATACGGCTATGTAATCTTTAATACACAGGGCTTTTGGCCTGTCCAAACCTTTTTCTATTGTTCTGTACAGCTTATGTTTATAAAGGACCAATAAAAGACCCAAAACTTGTAATAGCTCAGGTACATTTATTACAATTTTAGGAAATATAAGTTTTGCATTAGAAATGCTGTTTTATTACTCTCTCATACATAAAAATAGACTATAGCAGTGGAGGATGAAGAGAAAACGTAGAGTTCATTTAAGAATATGAAAAACTCTGTTGCGTGTAAATAACTTTTCGCAGCACAAGAACCTATCAGATTTAAAGAATGTGTTGCACATAGTATGTATAGAGTTTGGGCATTGTGTTTTTTATGCGAGCCTGTAGACTCGAATATTCGCCGGACATATTTGACGCATTGTCGTATGACTGTCCAACACAGTTCTCGATAGGTAGAGTGAATATACCTTTGCACTTACCACCAACAGTAACCACATTGTTTATGGCAGCGACAATCGCATTTTTATCTGAATTTTCCGACCACGTCCCTGTTCCTGATGTAGATGAAGATATTATTACATTATTATGGTCATATTCTTCGTCTTCCATATGTGGCTGTATTACATTTGTCTCACTAGTTTTGAGTGCAACTTTAAACGAATTGTCTAGTTTTGGAACTTTTTTCAACAATTCTTTCAACAGGAATTATTTAATAAATTCAGTACCATAGCAAATTTCAGATCTACAACAATTTCTTGCATCGTTAACAAAATAATCGATATTTTTCGAAGGTAATGAGACATGAAATGGTTCAAAAAAACTGTAATTGTAATTATTTGTCAGATAAATTACCAGTACCTACTCATTTGAGATGTTACGACTAAGAAAAAATAAGAAGTAAAAGTTAAAAAACATTCTCAACCACAATCACTGGCAGAGAAAGTGACATAATATTATTTAGATTCATTTGCGAATTACAAGTTTCTTTTTAATAAGTTTTTGTTGTTAAGCAATATTTGTAGAATTTAAAACAACTGATTACAAATTAATGAATTAATTGTTATTGAAATTCACATAGTACGTTAAGGAAGGATGAGTTACTGATGATTTCTATATTCACTAGAAAATAAAAGCAACCTAAATGTGTTTTTACGCTAACAGTAGGTACATAAATAAAAAAGCAATTATAAAAAATTCTAAAACTGAAGTAAAATACAAGATTTTCTACTTAAAAAATATACCGTTTTATTTGTCAGACAAAAACACAAAACCCTATATATCTAAAAATATCTTTAAAATACCTAATTTTGAAATTCATATAACTTTTATTTAGAAATTGTTTACGTGTCTACAACACAAATTAAAATATTGAACAATGTAATAATTTAATCCCGCGCCGCGTTTATATATTTTATTCACGCTTCTATTAGATATTGTAGTTTACTTGAGTATTTACTTAAACTACTTTGTTCTTAAAACGTAAAAACAGACTTAAATTTTTAGAAAAACTACTTCGGCTCAGCAGACCCGACCACAACATTTGCTTCGGCAGTCAACGTGTTTTAAATGCTTTTTTATTCATTTGTTGTTTAATTTGTATTTAGTTATTAATATTTCAAAAATGCTTATTTTTTTTATTAATTAATCTAAAATAATAATTGAAAATAGTACTGTAATTCTAAATTGATAAAAAAAAGTACAAATATGAAAACATAAATTACGACTCTACAAATGAAGTAAAATTTTATGATTAATTTCTTTTTTCTTACATAAACATCAATATGTCATAAGTTGCATACACACAGTATGTCTATGTAAGTTGATAGCAAATAGAAAACTTTTTTATTATGTATTCATTTTACGAAAAAAAAGCAATTCTTCATAAAAAAAATTATCAGTCGGTTTTACAAGGTTTGTCAAAAAATATAATTTTGCTCAATATAAAATACCTTTATTTTCGACAAACACTGTATACGACTGATAAAATTTGTTATCAGATGATTGAATTTTAGGTTTTAGACCATGCATAACTTTTTATGTAAAGTAACTTTTTTTCTAAAATTAATAGACCATGCAATTGTTTATGAAAAATAGGTTTTTTTCTTAAAATTCTTAAAAACGTTTTCCGTATGCCGATGCCGCCAACTTACATATAAATGAGATTAAATTAAAATGACATTGTTAATGTAAAAATATCATTTTAAACTCCGTTTAACACAACGGTGGAATCAGTCCATAGATATATAACCAAGACAGATAGGATTATTTACAAAATTTTTGAAGAATGAACGGTGGTGTCCGCGGTAGAAACCCAATAATCGGATTGAACATTGATGCCAAGTTTACGTGCTTTTAACTATAGATATATATAACCAATACAGATTACACAATTTCTGAAGTCAACGCGGATGATCCTCGACAGAAATGCAATATTTGGATAAAATTAAAATATTGATGCCAAGTTTGCGATGTTTTTAACTGTAGTAATGTTATTGCGTTTGCTTGAATTACTGTTAGGTCTTTAAATTGTCAAAAAAAAAATAACGTCTGACAACAGCGGAAGTAGAGTAGACCGCAATTGTGGAGGGTCGTATATTGTTTCATTCATAAAAATTCCTTCGATACAGTACTAGTCCAGGAGCCAGTGAATTTTTTTCGTACTTGTTTTCCCGGTCCGTGTATATTTAAATAATCTATTCCCAGTGAACTGTATATTTAAAATGGAACGCCAATCTATTAACAAAAGTAAGCCAGATTGAATTCGCGCATTACGTCACATCGATACAAGTGAGATTGTTTACAAAGTGCCTTTGCAGGCCTATTTTGCCCATTTCATGTATTTGTTTTTAAATCATGTTAAATTACTATTTTTGAAACTCAACAAGGAGAAAATCCAATTAACTCTTCCGTTGTGTATATATATAAGATAAATTAACTGAAGATTTATTAGTAAAGTATTAACACTAAAATTTTAATGTAATTTACAGAAAATAGCTAGGTACCGTAAAATGGGGTTAATTGGGAACCGCGGGGCTATTTGGGACCTAACGAAAAAAAATTAATTTGGCAACGCTGCCACAACAGGTGCACGTCTAACCAAAATGTGCGGGCCGCACCACGTGGTAGCATGTTTAGGGCGAAAGTGATGACTCGTTTCAGTCCGTTGAATTAACTGTTCGAAGCGTGAGGTGACTTGCAAGAAATTGTGAAAATCGACGTAAAAAACGATAGTGTCCAACTTTCTGTTCTCGGAATTGGATTGCTAGTGATAAGGTAAGTTTGATAGTTGTAACTAATTGTTAGGTGACTGTAGATGACCCAACATAAATATTGTAAAGATATATTACATGTTAGATTTTTAATAGGCTATTTTTTTTGGTGGGGTAATTTGGGACATAACAATGGGGTTATTTGGGATAGCAAAAAAACATGAAATATATGACCGGTAACAGTGATTTTTTGCCTCTAGGCTGTAAAAATGGTACGAAACTATCGAAGCAAAATGAGCAATTGCCGAAAAGGAAAAAATTTTAACCCATACTTCTCCTATTCGGAGATTAATTTAGCGAAAGCCCTAGATGATATAAAAAAACAAAAACGAAATATTAGAGCCGCAGCCGAAAAGTATGGTATTCCTAAATCCACGCTAGGAAGGAAACTTCTTGGTCAAAATATGCAGCAAAAGCGTCCGGGTAGACCGAGCCTGTTCAACGATGATGAAGAAAATGTTTTTGTTCAAAACCTGAACACGGTTGCTTCATGGGGCTATCCATTTGACTTGAGAGACTTGAGAATGATGGTGAAACGATACCTCGATAAGAAAGGAGTTCGGGACAGAAGATTAAACGAAAACATGCCGGGAAAAGACTGGGCTGTCAATTTTATCAAACGACATAAAAATGAAATATCAAATCGCCTTTCGGCTAATATATCAACCAAACGGGCCGCTCTTTCAGAAGATGTGTTAGATAGGTTTTTTGAAAATGTCTCCCAAATGTTGTCTGAGACGGATCCTTCTCTTATTATTAATTTCGACGAGACAAATCTCACAGACGACCCAGGGTCTAAAAAATTCATTTATAAGAGGGGCACCAGATACCCAGAGAGGATAATTAATGCCACCAAAACCGCAATTAGTCTGATGTATGCAGGAACAGCCGATGGACAGCTTCTTCCAATATATGTTGTTTACAAGGCTGATCATTTATGGGATTCCTGGACCGTCGGTGGTCCTCCAGGTACAAGGTATAATCGTTCCAAGAGTGGCTGGTTCGACAGTATATGCTTTGAGGATTGGTTTTTCACTGTAGTGGTACCATTCGTTCGGAACAAAGATGGTCAAAAGGTACGTAGGCTCTAGTTTTTCCAAACTTTTAGGTCCACTTATTTTAATTTTTTTTAGGTCCTTATAGGAGATAATCTCTCCTCACACTTTTCAGAGAAAGTTCTCCAGAAGTGCGAGGAATTAGATATTGCATTCATATGTCTGCCACCTAATGCAACACACATTATGCAACCGCTAGACGTTGCGTTCTACGCGCCACTAAAAAAATATTGGCGAGACATTCTAAGCAATTGGAAGAAGACAGCTGGTCGTAAATTTCCGTCATTAACAAAAGATGCATTCCCCAGCCTTTTATCAAAGTTGCAAGAAAAACTTGAGGAAGGGGGAAAAGGCTCGTCCAATTTGGTGTCAGGATTTTCCAAAACTGGGCTATATCCTGTAGACCCATCAAGACCGAAAGAAAGACTACCTAGATTACAGGAACCGGTAAATGTTGCTAATGTAGTCTCTGACGTGATAATAAATATTTTAAAAGATATGAGATCTGGGGACCAAACAAAGAAAGTTGCTCGACGTAAGAGGCTTAATGTGGAGCCTGGAAAAAGTGTGTCGGCAAATGATTTATCCATGCCATCTACATCTGGCAGTATATCGAAACAGCCGATATGTCAACCTAAACGACTAGACCGTGCTGAAAAAGGGCATAATAGTTCCGAAAGCGATGAAGAACATGGGCAAGAAAATGACGAATCTGAAAATTTTTCCGTTAATAGTGATGATTTGCCACTAATAAACATAAAAAAATCCTTACAACATTCCAAAAATGCTGAAATATTCAGCGATGAGGGAGCAAGTATTTCAGCTGAAGTAAAAGAAGGCAGTTGGATAGTGGTCGAGTATGAAATAAAGAAAAGTACAAAGCACTTTATCGGCCAAGTTAAGCAAGTTCTTGACTCGACACTACATGTGGAATTTTTAAAAAAATCGGACAAGTCCAGTGGAAGGTTTATTACTCCTCTTGTACAGGACACTGATCATATAAGTGGAGATATGGTCGTGAAGATCTTAACACCACCAATATTAACGGGAACAGGAAGAAGGAAATTTTACAGCTTCAATATTGATCTCATGCCTTTTAATTTTTAAAGAGTGTCAAAACAAACCTAATTTTATGTTATTTTTTTTTATTTTTTGTAACTTAGGATATTATTTGCAAACTTTTGGTTATAACTTCAGAATAAATGTTTACTTTTTTAAAATTTATTTTAGGTGTCCCAAAAATCCCCTACAATCGATATTATTCGAGTTCTAACGTAATTTGCTATTAATCCCAAATAGCCCCACCCTACGGGGTAATTTGGGACAGCTATAAAAAAATTTTTTTAGTCCCCCTCCATAATGGGGGAGGCTTATTGTTTTATGTAAGACAGATACACCTACTACCTTTCCAAATATATATAAACAAGGTGGATAATAAGTACAAGTTTGAAGTACCAACAAAAAATGTTTCAAATTTGTCCCAATTAACCCCGTTCTACGGTATGTATTTGTTTTTAAATAATTTGATAATTTATGAAAAAAGGAAGTAAAAGTGGAATGACCAGTGGCCAGTAGGTCAGTCAATACAAAGTATCATATATTTCTATTATAACATAACTAAAATACCTACATCTTTTAATCATAAGGACATAAGTTAAAAACCATTTTAATATATGCATTAGAATGAAGTAATAATAACTTAAAGAGACGAGGTCTTAAAGTAATAGCTGGTACAGCATGTTTTTTAAACGTTTCCTCATTGCTGCTAGAATGAAATCACTTACTATGAAATGTGCTCTAAAAACGGCATTTATAGCAGTCAGTGTTCAGTCTCAGGACCTCTTCCTAAAGCCCTCATCCAAGCTGCATACATATTAAAAAATAATTTAAAAAAAACATATTATATACCTACCTATATAGTTTTCGGTTCTGGGTGCCCTAAAAGAGGACACTTAGCTCAGATAGCTAACACCCAAAAGTCACACCCCGAATCAGGACGTATTGCTATCCTTTTAAGTAAAAAATAACTACAAATAACTTACCTGAAAAATGAAGGCGTCTAACTTTACACCAAAAAAACCATACACTTTTTCCCATTGTTGCAAGCACCCGATTACGATTAGATAGATATCAACTAGAAGCATGTACTTAATGGTTATAAAGCACAAAAAGAATAAAGCACTAGTCGAAAAGCAGCAATCAAATATAAATAGACCACAATATTAAAATTCAAATTAAAAACTATATAAAAGACAAATACTCTAAAAGCGCAAAAGATCAGAATCAAATAAGGTGAATAACCATAATAACCTAAAAATCACACTAAAATTGCAAAAACTATTACTGTAAAATCATGAGATTACATCAATAATGCATATGCGTCGGAGTATCGCAAATGTCAAAAGTACAGTGTTTCCATGAAAATTTAGCTATGTTTTTAGCAGTATTATAGGACCATTTCTACCACGCGCATCCAACGATATTGGCGTTCCACAGTTCACTGTATTTTCCTCACACCTCTAGTATAAATGATTTGACATAACGAAACTAACAATAATTATAATTAATGTAGAGTAATAAGTGATTCGTGAATTCTAAATAAAACAATTATTATATAAAAGTGTAAAAGGAAATGTAATTTATTTCCCTATTTTCTTCTGTAATATCTTCAATTATTATGTTTAATTTCTATAAATAAACCAACTGGTTAGGTGAAACATTGTGATATAAGATTTTATTTATGTGTCCTATGCGTACACTTTAATATACAAAACACCTGGAACATTCTTTAAATAATTGTGGTCGTAGAAATAATTGTGTACATAACTCGTTTAAAAGTGTATTTTATACACTTGCCAAATATATTATCCATACAGATTAATCAGACTATTTTTTTACTTAACTTCAGTACATCTCTTACTACTAAAACTATTTTTATCATTGGAAAAAAAGGGCCGTGTTCTCGTATGTTTTGACGCATTTTCGGTCTCAGCCCATCGGATCCCCCCTCTAAATATATATGAATTTTGCTTGGAATTGCTAATCCTACAATTCTCTATTCGTGCTTGCTGACTGGGAAAATAAATACCGAAAATCGTCACTGTCTCCTGGACTATACAATAGATGATGAGAACTTCACAACAAATACACTTTTATGAATGGCTAGTTGGGGATGTGAATCGGTCCTAAGTAAATATACCGATGTGTCGAATTTAATCCCAAACTTTTATTTTTATACCTGTTACATCGAAAATATTTGTCAAGGTCAAGAACTCGTTTACTTATTATCGCGTAGTAGCTAGGCGTGATGAATTTGTCATTTTATAACAGTTACCGTTTAAAATTAATAAAATTACTACGCCATCTGTTGAACAAAAGAACTATTAAATATGGAATATTGCTCCATCTGCTGAACAAAAGGATTCTTAATTTATGACACATAAATGACATCTATCAAAATTAGTTCATGTTACGAATATTGGGGGTGGTACTGTGGTCTTAATACTTTTAAAATTAAAATCTGAATTCAGTATTTGGAAAAGCGTAAAAAAAATCGATACAGATGGTATCAGTTTATATTCGTCTTGCGATGAAAATATATTTCTTTTATTAAAAAAATACCTACAAGTTTTGGTCACTCTACCAGTTAGTGTAGCTTCAGCTGAAAGAAGCTTCTCCTCTCTGCGGCGCCTTAAAACCTGGCTTCGTTCAACAATGGGTCAGAATAGATTAGTTGGGCTATCACTTCTGTTTATAAACAGAGACATTCAAGTAAATGTAGACCCTATTATAAATAGATTTGCAAATAATAAAAATAGACGACTTGATTTTACGTTATAATTTTTTTTATTTCATGTTTTCTAGTCATGCGAGTATGTTATGCCCAAGAAAATATTTTTGTTTGTTTTTGTTGTTTTTATTTATAAGCTTTCGTGTTATTAATGTTTTTAAAACGTGTTTAATATTTATTATACATGTAAAAGTTGTTCTTTTTAAATTTACTTGTATTATATGTTTTTTGTTTGTTTTGTTTTTAAATTATATCAGAAATAAAGTCAATATTTTTACTACCCCCAAACTTAAACTCTGGATGCGCCACTGTCTGGTTTAAACTCTTCTCTTAGTAAAACAACCTGTGAATACATTCAAGTAAACAATTTTATAAAAAATTATCAGTTTTCAATTTAGGAAGCACCTGAAATATCAATTCATACACACTCCAAAAAAACCTTTATATTATACTTAGTATTTTTTTACTTGTATTCTTAAGTCTAACGGATATGCACATATTACTTCACAATTATTTGGTTCGTTAAGTAGGTGTTTCAAATTACTTAATTTCCATAATAGTTAATACAAGCAAACTTACTGAGTAAGCATGAGTTCGTTACCGTTTTTTGCATCGTTTGTAAACGGTTCGAAGCTACCGTTGCCTTAATCTGCATTCAAAATTTTAATTTTTGATTAACAGGTTATTTGGAAATAAACAAGTAACCTAGTGCGGTAATGGAGCAATTAACTCAGATTTTAATTCAACAAAGTAGGTCATTCAAGTAGAGCATTATAAAGTTTTTGCCTTGAGTTTATAACGAGTGAAATGCAAAAACTTTTATTGGGATTCTATGATTTATTAATTTTCAAATTATTTATGACAACGTATGTCAAAATATTTAACCATTTTGATTATTGTTCGTCACTTTTATTTATTTATTTATTTTATTACAATATCGAACAAGATTGCCCCTAATTACAGGATAAGGAAAGGAGTATTATAAGAATTGGGAATTAACAAAATGATTATTCTTATCTATATAAACTTAAATCTAAATAAATACGAATTTAAACATCATAAAAAAACTCACATAACAAAAAAAAGGATGCATCCATTCCCTCCTTTAATCAATTATTCTATCAACAGGCACATAAAACCATGGATGTATAATACTAATGGAGATGCCATGAGGCAATTGTTTTGCATGTGATACATTTTATTAAAAATGACCCCACTGGGCGTGGCTTAAATGGTTGACTAAGCAGGGTCGTATTCAAATATAATTAAAAGTCCGTATGCAGAATTACAACTTTTAAATGACTTACTTACCTAAGATTTGTTTCAACATGATCGATTCGAAATTAATTTGATGTCATTGCGCAATTATGACTTCTACACTATTTACTGTTATTTATTAACCGTTTTCCGACCAAGCCAATGCCAAGACCATAAAAGAGATTAATATTATTATATTGTTCTGTCTTCGCCGAAACTTTAACCACTTTTTCTGATCAGTAATGTTAGTATTATAGTGAAAAAGTTTCTAGAAATTCGTGTTTTTAATCCTAATAAAGCATTGTGAATTTCCAAGAAAAGTGCATAATGAAAATTGTTTTGACCAAAATTTTGAATGTCATGCCATTTAAAAAGAAACCCTGTGGCTGTGGATAACATTTGTCACAAAATCTTATCCTAAAAATAACTGTTTGGTTGCATTGGAGGAATAATTTCTTCATTGGTACTTTTTTAGGGTGCAAGGATGACTTGACATTACTAAATTTAAACCTTTGTTATAAGTTGTCTTTTTGCTTTAATTTCTGATACACCTGTATTGTACATACTTGAAAAATATAAAATTGTTCAAGTGGGAAGTTTATATACAAGGTGTCTCATTGAGAAAGGGATACAGAACAACTGAAGAGTCAGATTAAAAATAAGACTATGCTTAGAATGCGAATATTCTTCATTTTAATTTTGAAGTTTCTTATAAGTTCCCAAAAAAGTACTTATATGATTTACATAAAAAACATCAAAAAATATATAATTATAGTTCAAATAAATGTAACGTATCTTATGACTCAAAAAACTTTTGCCAAATTTGGTAAAATTATAGGTAACTCTTCAGTTTTTCTGTATCCCATTCTTAATAAGACACTACAAAATTTTTTTTATTTATTGACTTTTAAACAACACTATTTTGTTGTTTTGATGTCTTATGCTAGCAGCTTTATTAACTTTAGTTTTAGTGAGATATGTTAGTCGGATACTAACATATTTATACACTATGCACTTGATTAATAATATTCTACGATTATCCAACACAAACTGGTCCAAACTGTGCTGCATAATATTCGAAAAGACATTAGAATTTATGAATTCTTTTAAAAGTAATGTGCCGATGATATCAACTGATATTTTTTTCTTAGAGTCTTTCATAATTTTGTAATATTTTTTCACATTTTAAACAAATGTTTATTACATCTTCCGATGGATATTGCAAACCATTTTTATTCTTTATATCAATGAATGAAAATAGAAACAAATCTCTAGTTTTACTTATTAAAGCATCTAGACATTGTTCACAAATGATTTTCTTTTTTAAATAATAAACAACATATATTATACAGGGTGGTCCATTTAACTTGAGACAGCGCAATATCTCAAAAACGGCAAGTTTTTCAAAAAAAAAGTTTAAATAAAAGTTAGGCGTTACGGTGGAGATGTAATAATGAACATTTTTTTTATATTGACAACTTTTTGAAGGTTTTTCAAGGTTAACTCTCTTTTTCTAGATAGAAATATAGATTTTATTATTATAGAATCTTGTTGTATGTAAAAAAGCAAATAAGTTTTGTTTAAAGAAATTTTTCATAGAATTGCATCTTCAGTAGATAAAAAATAAAATAACATTTTTTTTTTTCAAAATTTTATAATAATGAAATGGTTTACTAAAAATGTTTTTCTTCTTAAATGACACAATTATCATATCAAACAACAACAACAACAACAACAACAACAACAACAACAACAACAACAACAACAACAACAACAACAACAACAACAACAACAACAACAACAACAACAACAACAACAACAACAACAACAACAACAACAAAAATGTGTTGAAGTTGATGGTCATCTTTTTGAGTATTTGTTACATTATTTTTTTTTGTTGTTTGATATAATTGTGTCATTTAATTAATTAATTATTCAAAAATATCAGAGATAGCAAATAACTTTGCCTAGCAAGGAGAACGTCATTTTTGGAGCAGTTTCGTTTTTATTAGGACTATTAAAATATTTTTGTCGGTTAACTGAAGATGAATTATTTGATTCTTATTAACACAATATAATCTATTAAAGAGAAAATAATTAATTAAGCTATCGGAAGAAATTATTCTACTATAACACGTTATTTAAATGCGATCTACTTCTTTGACAAACCATATTATTTACTGGAAACATCGATTATGCACCTGGCAGATGCAAATTGCAATTTTTCATAGACATATAAATCGTCACGATCTCACTTTCCCATCACAAATCGATCAATATCTAAATCATATTTACTTATCTATGTCAGCAGTAGATACTTTGTAATTAATAAGTGTAATTTTTCATTATTGAGTTGTTGATACACCGCTGGTCATATATTTATGGTTAGATTAATCTAATTTTCTAGAGAAAATACTAATTTCCAAGCTGTTAATGTTTTTTTAAATTTTTTTATATAGGAGAAATGTTTTTTAAACGTTTATTCACTGCGTCTAAACGAGAGCTGCATATAATTTATTACCGACAATTTATTGTAATACATGCTCACTGAGTTTAAAAAGTTTTCAAATCGAGTCGAAATTCATCATTATACTCTACTCGAAAAATGTAAATATGCACATAGAACTAACATATTCAAAGCACCGCTTTTATTTCAAATTATCCTAAACTATTCGAACATTAAAGATGACAGATATTTTTAATTGCTCTGTTGCATCTATTAGAAGTATCTTTCTGTCAAATTAATTTGAGCAGTAATTATTAAAGGCGGAAATGGATGCATCCTTTTTTTCTACAAGTGCCAAAGAAGGTTGCAAAAATGACTGATGAACAGTATAGATTAGTCGATCGCGAGCTACCGGTAGCTCGCGGAGGCAATTCTGGTAGCTCTCACAACGATTTTAATTTAAAAAATACAAACTGCAAAAATCAGAGAAGCTTCCGAAAATTCCACAAAAAAATCTAATCATCATAATATTTAACATAAACAGCGGCAACTTTGCGGTGAGCGATCTGCCGCTGACGCCACCAAGCTAGAATCGGCTAGAACCGACCAGCCGGACCAGCGCGTTAGTGTTCGAGAACGATCAGGATTGCTTTGAACGGGATAAATACGCACGGCGCGGCGACATTGCGCTTAGTTTAAAACTGAACGCGTAACCAACGTCCAGCGGTTGGGTTAGTAGAGAACAGCAAAAAATAATATTGTGGCAAGCAGTTGTAAGAAGGTAAAGACATACTACTTTCATTCGGAATGGGAAGAACAATACTTTTTTACAGAAGTTAAAGATAAAAATGTGTGTTTGTTATGTAATACTTCGGTCTCCGTTGCTAAAAAAGGAAATATTGAGAGACATCATAAAACTGTACATTCCAATTTTGAAAAACCATTCACACTACATTCTGCCGCCAGAAAGGAGAAACTGAAACAGTTAAAAAAGCAGTTAATTGGACAAAAATCAAAATATTTTTAAGAAAAATAATAAGGCTGCAGCTGAAGCATCGTACCGTGTGTCCCAGATAATTGCACAAAAAAAGAAACCTTATGAAGACGGGGAAATGATAAAACAGGCGTTTTTAGAAGCTGCTGATTCGTTATTTGCCAACTTTAGAAATAAAGACGAGATAGTTTCAGCTATAAAATCTATCCAACTTTCTGCTAATACAGTGATGAGACGTGTAGAAGTAATGAGCAATGATATTTTTCTACAGTTAAGAACTGACTTAGATAACTGTGTTTATTTTTCACTTCAACTGGATGAATCAACAGATGTCGTTGACACTGCCCAGATGGCCGTGTTCCTCAGGATGGTTTTTAGTGATTTTACGATTAAAGAAGATCTTTTGAAGTTTATTCCACTGAAAAGACACACTACTGGACAGGAGTTGTTTTCTCATTTAAAAAATATTATTTCTTCCGAGAAAATTCCAATATCGAAAATGGTAGGCTTGACAACCGATGGCGCTCCAGCTATGGTGGGTTGTGATAAGGGTCTGGTGGCGTTATGTCGTAAAGATGAAACTTTTCTGCAATTTCTCTGTTACCACTGCATTATCCATCAGCAAGCATTATGTGGAAATTTCCTGAAACTAAACAACGTTATGAAACTGGTGGTAAAAATTGTGAACAAGATTAGAGCTTAAGCGTTACAAAGAAGATTATTCAAAACCTTGGCCGATGAAGTTAACTGTCATTACGGGGACCTACTCCTTCACTCTGAAGTTCGATGATTAAGTAGAGGACGGGTGCTGAAACGTTTTAATGATGCCCTATCTGGCATAGTTCAATTTTTCAAACAACGCGATGAACCGACTCCGGAACTAGAAAATTCAATCTGGCTTAGAGATTTTGGTTTTCTCGTGGACATTACAGAGAAATTAAACGAACTTAATTTGCAGCTTTAGGGGAGAGACAAAGAATTAGCGGAAATGATTTCTGATATAAAAGCATTTATCAAAAAGCTGGAGTTTTGGGAACAAAACCTAATTAACAGCGATGCCAAGCATTTTCCTATTCTTTCAGAAAAAATATCTCAAAATCCATTAGAACCATATGACAGCAAATATCATGTAGAAATAGTTTCTACCCTGAAGAATAACTTCAAAAATCGTTTTAAGGATTTCAACGAAATGGCTTTAGTAGCTCAGTTTGTTGTTTCACCCTTTATGGAAATTGATATCCAACAGTTTGCAACTTGTGTTATGCAGAACTTTGGCGAAGACATCGCTGCAACAGAAATGGAAGTAATTGAGTTTCAAAATGATTTAGCCTTAAAATCGTTAGTCTCAAGTACCAAATGAATCTGGCCTATTGTAAGTAAAGACAAATATTCAGTTCTATGCCGTGTTGCCTTGAAAGTGAAAGTATTATTCAGTTCAACCTATTTGTGTGAATCTTCTTTTTCCAATATAAAGTTTATTAAAAACAAATATCGCAATCGACTTACAGATGAACATTTGGATAATTGTATTCGAATGGCTGTATCAAATTATACTGCAAACATTAAAAAAATTATCGATGAGTCTGAGTGTCAGCCTTCTCATTGAACGTGCTTTTTTATCTTTCAATATTTATGTTCAGTGCGTTACTTTTTTGTTGTTATTATTAACTATTTTTAAATCTTACGTGACATGCCGTTGTGGCTGGATAAAAGTTTGTGTTTATTTTTCAAACACTTTCATTTGGTAGGTAGGAATGTAGCTATGAACAAGTACGTACTAGTAATATTAGTTATTTTGTTATTAGTTTATTATTAGTACCTATGTATTATGTATTACCAGTTAAATGGTAAAATAAATACATATAATGATAAATTAACTGTGGATTATTTCATTTACGTTGCGTTACGTGGCTTCCGTGTGGGTAGCTCGCTGTTTATTCCAAAATTAACAAAGTAGCTCAACACATTGAGAGGTTGACGACCACTGAACTAGAATTTGCATTTCATTTTGTAGTTGATGTCGGTATTTACCAAATAACATTACCACACTTTTAGAAAAATTAATATTAAGTTGATGAATATTTAGTTTCTCAAGATCTTCATTAATATACTTGCTTCTATAGACTATTGAATACTTTACTCATTTAGTGTGAGTATGTTCGGATACTAACATTTCTTCTCAAAAATAGTGTCTGTACATTAAGATTTTCTCTATATCTTGTTTTGTGGTGGTGATTTACAAGTTGTAAACATTTTTTGTTTTTATAAATAATAATAATAATAATAAATGGTCTTTATTTATCATAGTTACACATTTACAATAACAAAAAAAAAAGAAGGAAAATGATGAAAAGGCGAAGTTCAGCACAAGGCTGTTTTTCAACTTAACCTGCAACGCAAATAAATACATTCTATTTCATACACAAAATGAATATTGATGAAAACAGCTTAAATTATATTTACAAAAATTATTTTTCAAGAGAGTAAACCTATTTCTTGACAGTTCATGTTTTCGTTTTATAATGCAGATTGATTAGCTAAAAGGTTTTCTTTGAGACGTTTCTTAAAATTAAGAATACTGTAGGATCTATATTCCGCCGTTATATCATTATATTTTTTACTAGCAACGTACGAGAATGATCTTTCGAATAATGTAGTACTATGCATGGGTACTACTAATGTAGTTCTGTTTCTAGTGGGATAGTTATATAATAAAAATAATTATTTGATGAATAAATAACTATCTAATATCAAGGATTTCTGCTTCCAAAAATGAAGTTTGGACAGGTATGTAAGTTTCTTCTTAAATATTATTTTTAAAAACCGTTTCTGAAGTACATCTAACTTTTGTATGTAACAAAAGGCAGCTCTTCCCCAATTAAGAATCGATCAGAGCAAAATAGTTTTGAAATGACAAGGATCTATAATATTTTTAAAATACCTAAATTTGTACAGTAATGTCCTCAGAACTTCAACAACATTTTCAATATGATTGTCAAATCTAAAATGACAATCTATATGTTAGATATTTAACATTTTTTTATCGGTAATGTCCACTTCAGAATTTGATCTTTCTACTGTTAATATATCATAACATTGTTAGAAAAAGGCATAAAGTAAGTTTTTTCGAAATGAATGGTGAGAAATTTATGACTAAATAAATCGAGTATATTTTTTAAATCTTTTCCATTTTTTTTTTAAATTTGTCGAGGTATTATCAGAGTAAACAATTGCCGTATCATCTGCAAAGCTTATCAATCTACCCGCACTTGAATAAGTAATAATACTGTTAAGATAAATAATAAATAGGATAGGACCTAATAAAACACCTTGTGGTACACCAAATTTAATACATTTTCACTTAAAATGTTGATTTTTACCGTTTGAGTTCTATTTAATAAATAATTTAAAAAAAGTTTATTTGGTTCGCCTTGAATTCCTATATCATTCAGTACCTCCAACAATTGCGTATGAGAAACTGTATCAAAGGCCTTAGCCAGATCCAGAAACACGTACAAGGTAGGTTTGTTAATTTCTAGGGACTTTTATATCAAGATAAATTTTGTCAGGCGCTTCATTTATAAACTTAAAAATATCTTCTTTTGAGAAAATTTTTGCCTTTTTTTGTCTAAATCCAATGTATTGTTTGACCTTGAAAAAATTGCTTAAATCGACGTCTTTTTGGAGTTTAATTACACTTTTTAACATTGAGTATCTGGACCAAAGAGTGTTTGGCTTGTGCATGTTTTGGAAATTTCAGCGAAATAAGCCAAACAAACGTCTTCTTTAAAAGTTTTAATTCCCTTATTCTGGCACCACAAGAAGTGAAAATTGAATTAATTAAATGAACTAGAGGAGAAATAATAACAGTATTTTTTAAGATTTCAGATTTTATACCATCAATTTTTTTTTGTTTATAAAATTTACTAAGCCCCTAATACATTTTAACCCAGTGTACATAACTTAGAATAAATATTTGTAATACATTACTTACCAATAAACTGAATGCACTTGAAAATAAAATTCTTCTACACTTTGTTCACTGGATGCGTACAGATTTAAACACTTGTCCTGACGACTGAACTTTCT
Organism: Psylliodes chrysocephalus; assembly: GCA_927349885.1. Lineage (NCBI taxonomy): Eukaryota > Metazoa > Arthropoda > Insecta > Coleoptera > Chrysomelidae > Psylliodes > Psylliodes chrysocephalus. The sequence goes on from OV651832.1 coordinate 10,287,585, forward strand.
TTAAAGTTCTTCCCAATTTCAAATAAACAATTTTAAATAATAAAGCACATAGCTACGAAAAGTACTACAAACTGTTGAACACGAATGATTAGTACTTTATCGTTTTAGATTTTAACCGAACTTTTTGCACTACAGTTTGGCGTCGCGGTGCTATTAGCCGATCGGAGCTTCAACGCGAAATGCAAAATGAGAGAAAGTTTTACCGTACCACGGTCGCGTTGATTCCACCGGAGTGTGATGTTTTCACGTTTCCACGGCTTCTCTTTCTGTCGACCATGCCGTGTGGTTCAGAGGGAGGCCGTGATGCGTGTCGTGTTCAAGCTGCCACGGAGGGTGCTGGATTTATGTTTAAGCGGAAGAACGAATCACTATGATAGAACTGTGGAATACATTGACTGCTAATTATTATATTATACATACCAGACTGACCTATCTTTATAGAAGTAGATTTGAATATTTTTTCTTCCAATCTAAAGAATCTTTAATATATTTTCCGTCATTTTTCCTTTATTATTATTGTAAAAAACAACTGTAATCTTCCAGTTAGCACATAACGTTGCCAAGTAAGAATATTACTACAGATTAAGTTCTTTATTGTATATTACTATGGTTTTAATTATGTATATGCAACTATTAAAAAAATAGACATTTTTCAGACAGACAATCTGTGTATCATTCTCAACCAGAAATTACTATTGAAATAATGAAATAATAATTGGTTTTCGAGCCGGATAGAATACACAATATGGTGAAACCAAGGACAGATCCAATTAGATTCAGTAATAGACTCCTTGAAACAAAAAAGGCTGTATAAGATGTCCGCTCAGAAGGTTTAGTTCCATCAGTTGTAGTAGCACCGCAGGAAATAAGCCATACTAAAAATAACAAGACGTCAAGAAGAAGAGTTGAATGCCAGATAAAGAAGAAGAAACTAAAACAAGAACTTATGAACTTGGAGCTGGCACTAAATCTGATAAAGATAGACGAGGAGAACAGCGAAAGTGATGAGCCACTGGAGGCGACACATGAAACAAGACCTAACGTGGAAATTTAACTCATCTTCTAAGTACTCAAAATAAAATCATATTTGATTTATTAGTAAATTTCCTACGAATCATACAATTAGATATATAATATTAATTTAAATTATTTCAAATTTTCTTTATTTCAATTTCGGTGAATTAATACTTATCTGTGGCAAATGGATATAATTACCAAAGCCAAAACCCTTAAGGAAAAAAAATAACGTGGAAGAATGGATCAATGGCAAAACTCCATGGGACAGGTCAGACAATGGTTTCCCTCGTATTCCTAACCCATTCATCTTCAATAATAAAAGATTATGATCCACCATAACAAATGCACGGCTAAGGTCATAGAAGAGTCCCAAAATATGTTTTTTGTCATTAAGTGCTTGATATATAAAGTCTAGGCAAGCTGCAATTGCAGTAGATGTTGATTTATTTTTTCTAAATCCATTTTGAGTATCTGAGTAAACTTTCAAGGTAATTAGTGAGTCTAATAAAATATGCTGCCTGAAATATTTTATTTATTTGACTAGATATACAGATTAAACGATAATTGTCTATATTAGATGCAGATCCCTTATTTCTTTAGATTCCTTCATATTTGGGAATAATCCCGAAACAAAGGATTCATTATTCAAATGTGATATGGGTTCAGCAATACAATGAGCAACCGATAACAGAATTTTACCATTTATTTCGTCAATACCTTCAGTGGGTTTAGAATGTTATTTTTTTATACTCTTTTTTTAAATTATTGTAACGTTCTGTATAATATGTGGAATTTATTTCTTTCTTTAACCTGTTCATTTCACATAATAGATTATGTAACTCTTTAATATGAGGTGGAAACTGATTTTTTAATTTTTGTGGTTTTATCGCTTTCTTTGTTTTCGTAAATACAATATTGTAGTGGTATAGGAATGATTAATAAAAGATAGAAAATTTATCATTAAAATTAGTAGATGTGTATACTTCACGCCAATTTATAAAAGTTATTGCGTTAGGATCACTTGTCTTAAATCTGGTTTATATATGTATTTAAATTCGTTATTTTCAAAATTAGGTAGTTTAATCGAACATAATAAGTAGTTATGATCAGACAAATAAGTATCATATTACACCCACCTTATCTACATCAAAATTGGTAAAAAAATTATCTAAACAAGTTGATGTTGTACTTGTTGTTCTCGTTGCAACATTTATATGATGTTCCTTCAATAAGTCAATTAAAACAGTTTTTTGGTTACCTTTAATCAAAAAATCTACGTTAATATCGCCACAAATAAAATAGTGATTGTGTTTTTGATAAATATCAGAACATATCATTTATATGTTACTAAGTCATTTGAAACGATTTTCTGTAATAAAAGAAGAGAAACTATACCTCTTTATAGAGTTTTGCGACGAGGTAAATAATTTTGTCGCAAGAATTCAATCATTAAATGTAAATCAAAATTTACAAAATCCTCTCCTTTTAAATGATATATTATCTAAATTACCTACATCTCACAAAATTTCTTGTACAGAACACCTTTCGACCATAGAGAAACATAAATTTAAATTAGTAGAATTCTCAAATTGGCTAAATAAAAAAGCAAATATAATTTCTTTAATTCAGACACCCAACATCAGATTTTCATAATTTTGACAATGATAAAAAACTAGAAGTTTCAAAAAAGACAAACCTTGACTACAAAAGCAGGTATCAAAAACTGCATTTGTTGTCACGGCAAAAGACATTACAAATATTTAGATTTGTGCTTAAAATTTAAGGCCTTTTCAGTTGAAGAAAGTTGGAATTTTATTACCACCAATAAGATATACTTCTCACGTCTTACTACGCCATTTCACAATTTAAAATTTGTAGAAAAAAGAAAACTTGTAATATCAATGGTTGCAAGCGAGCTCATCATGAGCTGCTACACAACCAAATTGAAAGTTCAGTCCAAAGCACAAATCCTGGTGGGGTCCGATTACAATTAGAAGAACACAGCTGCGTCATCATTTGGCAACGTTATTAATTGGTTATCGCCGTCTAATGGGGGTTTAGTGGAGAGTTAATATTATAGAAATATAGGAAATATTGTTTTACACCTAACAACTTACTTAATTTTTGTTTATTAAAAATTATAGATAATATGCATTCGAAATTCGAAGTAATGGTTATGACGTAGCTGTGTTTTTTTAAATTGTAATCGCTTCCTACTCAGATTGTAAAATCGTACGCACTTTTAGACGATGCATCAATAATTTCTTTAATTAATCAGGATCTTGCTGACTATAGGCCTCTCAGAACCTGTTAAACCCCTTTGTCTTCAATGGACAAATGACGACGTCATCCACAGATAAAATGATTCACTTGTAGTTCGTTTTACAATATATAATCTGACAAAGACTCGTAGTTTTCAATTACGTCATGTTGGAACCACTAAGTTATCTCTTCCGACTCAATCTATTGATGTGGAAGAACTAAGAAATAAATATTCCTTTACTGGCAATCAAATTGCTTCAATGACAAACGCTCAACCCAAAATTATTATTGGACAAGACAACTGGCCTCTTCTAGTCAATAGAAAATGTATAAGTGGACCATGGAGAGGACCAGCATTAAGTAAGGCTCTTTTGGGTTGGATTCTGCATGGTAATATTGATAATAATAGTCATGAGGTTAGTAAAGAAAAGGATGATTTAGACATGGTAAAGAAATTTTGGAAAATTGACTCAATTCCGCAAAATCATAAGGTTTTGTCTGTGGAGGATAAGAGGGTGCAACAGATTTTAAACCAAACTGTGCAAAGAGTAGGTAAAAAAATTGAAATAGATTTCCCGTGGAAATATAATAATTTAATCCTTCCTAAAAGTAGAAAAAATGCCTTAAAGAGGCTTAAATGTACAGAGAAAAATTGTATACAAATCCTTCATTTGGTAAGACATATTATGAAAATTTTTTTGATTTAGAGACTAAAGGTTACATTAGAAAACTTTCGGAAAGCGAAATTAATATTGTATCTGATAAAATTTGGTATTTGCCACATTTTGGAATAACAAATCCAAATAAACCAAATAAATTACGTATTGTTTTTGATGCATCTGCAAAAAGTAACGGAATTTCTTTAAATGACTGCCTATTAACTGGCCCAGATCTTTATAACTCTCTCTATAAAATTTTGCTGAATTTTAGGATTAAAAAATACGCTTTCACAGCAGATTATTAAAGAAATGTTTTTACAAGTCAGGTTAAGGTAACAACACTGTTACGCTCAGCGTATTTTGTGGAGGGGAATGAATCGAGACGTTGAGCCTGCGTGTATGAAATTAGAGTAGTTTTCTATGACTCGACAAGTCGACCTCAAAGTGTAAAAAAATATAAATGCTCTCGAATTCAATACGACATATTCCGAAGCAACTAAAGCCATTGTGGAGCAACATTACATGGATGACTACTTGGGAGGAGCAGACACTCTTGAAGAAGCTCAATAACTCGTCCTAGATGTGATCTATGTACACAGTCAAGGTGGCTTTGTTATTTGTAACTGGAATACAAACCACCAAGAAGATATCCAAGACATTAACGTGGTTTTAATTGCAGAAGGTATAAAAAATTTCATTCTATCAGCGGAAGTTTGAAATCTAATTTTATTATAACCGTATCTAGTAAGAATTTTTCAAGTGACTCTTTGGTCGAGGTCGCCTAGTCACAATCTACTAATCGGTTTTTAATAAATTTCATTGTTTTGTTTGAGGATATATACAGGGTAAACGAAAAGTATAACGTAAGAGGATATTCATCGCTAACTAAGCGATAAAGATATCAGCCATCGTTGACGTGAACAAGGGTATATACGGAGGGAAAACGAAAGAATATCTACAAAGTGGAATAAAGCAACACACGCAATTTGTTTTTCCTTTGTAATTATTCCTGATTTCCATTCCCCGTTCTGTTTTATAAAATTGTCTTCGTTTTTCGTTAGCTTCTTCCCTCCGCCTTATTCCTTCGGCATCCCTATCACATACACATGTGGATTTATCATGAAGTTTTTTTCCGATGTGTATTTTTCCAAGTATAATATCTTCAGGTGCTAATTCTGAAATTTTTGTGCGTACTAAGCTGTTTTCCTCGGGAATGTAACCAATTTTGTTTGAATACTCTTCTATCCCATCCCTTCAAAGCGGCTTTTGTCCATCAGCACAGGTGATGTATCTGAGGACACCAACAGCATGGTCCAAGCAAATTGTTGTAAGTTGTTTTTGAATGGAGTCGTATACCAGTGCGCTGTAGTTTTTTCTTGTAGGCTAACATTGTAAATCCATTAACAAAATGTATTAAAGCGTGAAGATGTTCATGTGATGTACTACCATCGTCTGCTATTAGATGACATCGACAAATAGAATACCATTTAAGATTTGGAGCACAAGCAAGAAAATTAAAGTCCTTTTCATTTAATATTAGACAATTCTTCGTAATCTTGTGTCATTTCATGTAGCGACAGTGCGTTAATTTCATTTAGATTCAAGAGAGTCAAATAATCAGTTTTTGCCAATGAAGACATTTTTTTGTTATTTTTAGAGAAGCTACTCGTAGAAAATGTCTCACTAAACTGGAAGAGTCTTTAATGTCCCAATACCTTAAACAAATAATAAGTTCTAAAGCAATTTACTGAAAAAAGATGACAAATAAGAAAACGATGAAACAGTGTTAGGTTAGGAGGGCATACGAGAAGTTCTAAAGCAATTTACTGAGGAAAGATGAAAAATAAGAAAATGATGAAATAAGGAGAACTTTTCGTATGCCCTCCTAACCTAACCTTCGTACACGTGAACGCATGTTGCAACGACACCTACAGTACGTTCGTTTGTACAACTGCGCATGCGCAAAAATCTGGTTATGGGAGTAATGAATTATTTGTTTAAGGTATTGAGACATTAAAGACTCTTCCACTCTACTGATAGATTTTCTACGAGTAGCTTCTCTAAAAATAACAAAAAAATGTCTTCATTGTCAAAAACTGATTATTTGACTCTCTTGAATAAAAATATTAGGTAAATAAGATTTTTTTTTCTTAATTGTATGGGATTCGTCAAAATACAAGCATAAACCTAGAAAATAGAATAAAATATGGATAGGATTTATACATCAAATTCGTAAAATTCAGCGAGATCATAAAAACAATATTCTATTAAAAAACCTTTCAATTTTATTTTAAAAATAAAAAATGAATTACTTTACTTTGCAAGAGGAAGTCTATTGAACAATTCGGGTAGATAATTTGGCGCATTAGATATTACCTTGAGTCGTGCCTTGGTGTGGTTCGTCATATCTGTGTACTGTACATTTCTATTAGTTACAAACATTTCATTGTTTGTATCTATAGGTACATTTCAAATATAAAAATACAACAAAGATAACATATTCCTTGAAGTATGGTCAACAAGAGCCTCAGGACCTTTTTTTTGAGAAAAAAACATCTGAGAAACATCTCAGAAAAGTAAAAGTTTGGGAAATTAAAAAAAAACTTTCTTAAATCATCTATGTGTGAGACAAAGCTTTGATTTTTTTTTTCTAAAATTGCGAGATTGGTTTACTATTTGATAGTATCAAAACAACTTGTGCTTTTTTTTCTAAATAGTCCAAAATATGTTTTTGAAAATCATGACTTATGGGGTTTCTCAAATATATGGATAATATTTTAATTTATTCTCAATTCTTTATTATTCCTGGAGACGTCTTTGCAAGCCGCACTGCCTTTTACTCCTTGAGACGTCTTTGCGGCACTGCCTTGACCGATAAGAACCGTCTTCCATCTAATAGCTACGCCACAGACGTCATTCACTGCTTGTCCACTTCTCATTGGACATCCATACTCGACAATCGCCCTCATTGGTAAAAAAACACTGTCGTTATATATAGTTTCAATAGTGTTTTAAAATAAAGTTTGCAATTAGAAAGGTATGTTTTCACCCAAGCACTAATCCTTCCAACCCTACGGATAGCACAGGTATTTCCAACATAATTTCGATCAATCTGCGACAGTTGATTGTATTAGCTTGTGTGCCGCGTGTATTAGAGAAACACCATTAGTCAGCGACTTATGGGGTTTTTCAAGTAAAGCAGATTTTGAGGTGTGAAAATTTAATACAAGGAGTGCTACGATTTATGGGATTTCTCGTTGTAATGTGCACCGATAGGAATCTGCCATTTTTGGAATATGTCAAATTTGTGACTTATGGTCTTTCTCAAATGACCTATTCATTTTTAGAGTAGGTTGAATTTCCCCAAAAGCATACACCGTATCTTAGACGTGAGTCTACTTGTGCAAAATGAACTATTACTAATTGACGAACTTCAAGTATAGACCATAAATTCATAAAAACAACTACAACCAGTCCTCTACAATGGTCTTTCCAATCAAGGTGTTGATCTATTTGGATTCCTAGAAAGCGAATGCTACCATTCCCATTATTAAAAAGGATATTACCAAACTAATCTCTAGGGGCTCAAACGTTATGAAATCTTAGTACCTCAATCTTATTAGCATTAAAAATTAAATTTAAACTAATAAAGTAACTTGACTTTTTTTGAGCGATGTTGGAAATCTCCCTGTTTAGTAGATCCTGCATAGCTTACATAATGATTATCACCTATTAATGAGTCAACATTGTTTACATATAGTATGAAGAATATGGGTCCCAAAATTGAACCCTGAGGAACTCCCATATTAATAACTACATTTTGTTATCGTTTTGTACTTTTAAAGAAATATATTGCTTCCTAGCACGTAAAAAGGATGAGATCCAATTTAAAACATGAGTAATGTGAAATTGTCGAATAACGGGAAAGGTGCATGGTTAGTTTTTTATAAAAATAAAATATATTTTTAACTCAAACAAAAACAGTCGGCAAATAGCAAGAATCACGACTAAACTAGTTAAACTGGAAAGTTATATTAGAGAAAATAATGTGGAAATAGTTTGGTGAAAGGTTTTTATTAACGAATTACTGTGAATAAACAATACTAATATTAAAATAGCACATTAGTTGGTTAATTTACCGGAAGTACTTACATAGACTTGTCATTGACAGACGACAATAAAGGTAGTCATCTTTATAAAACAAAAGTAACTAATTCAGACAGGGTTGCCAACTATATTAGATACGGGTATTTTAACAAGTTATATACAGTGTGGAAATCACAAAGCATGTATCTTCTAGAGACCCCACGCCAATGTTAAACTTTTAAACCAAATTAGCGCCACCTTGTGTTTGGAGCTGGAACTAAAATGACAATTGACAGATGGCGGTAAATTCAAATTGTAATTTTTAGGAGTAGGTAGTAGTTTTAAATTAAATTTTAAATGATTTCCACATAAATTATTTTATAAAATAAAGTATGGAACTAGTAAGTTCGAAACTTTTATTTTACAAAATAATTTAGGTCGATTATACCAAATTTGAAGAATTAATTTGTTATAAGGGGTCTAATGTGGAGAGTTGGTTCTGTATATTTTTATTAAATAAATATAAGATATATCAATAAATAATAAAATAGAACATTCTTAAAATATGTTTATTAATAACTTAAATAAATATTATTAGATAAAAATAAATACAAATAATAATACATATTTAACGAATACTTACTTGGAGCAAATAGATATATAATCTCAAATCTTTAAAATACCTATCAATAATTTAAATGTGAAGTAGAGACTAGGATATTACATTTTATTAACACTAAAGTTATATATTTTATAAATGTCTTTTAACTGAGGACAAATGTAATATAGGTATTGTATTAAAAGGTGAATCCTTTTAACTATTCATTCAATGATAAATAGGTATTTTCCTTCCAAATACAGATGGTGATACAGATTTCGGAATCTAGTCCAGTGATAAATTGATTATCAATTAGTTGTTGTCCCCGTTTGTCTTTTTATGATGCAGATGCATGGTGAATATATGGTGAATCAATGAAGTTATTCTCGAAGTTTTCAACGTAGCACCAAAATTATTGCAAAACACAGTAGGAAATAAAAAAGCGAAACATCACAATTTTGCAAATAACTAAGACGAAACTATAAACAGAAACCAAAAGCCAAAGCCAACAAAAAATCACTAAAATCAGACGGAAAAATGAAACTAACCAAGAACATAAATAAATACACGTCACATCTTTGGAGTCTTTGGTTAAGTTTTTCTCCCATAAGGCTTAAAAATGGAGTAAGAAAAAATAATTTCACCAGTAGCCCCATCTAGAGTTTGGAGCAAATAGCATAAAAAATGTCAGTTGTCGGTTTTGACCTTGGTCATTCACGTGGAACCTCTATGTGCTTTGTGGCCCACGTCGTCCAAGCTCGAGAATCGACGCACTGGTCATTATTCTCGGGCCACACCTTCAATAACAGCATCTGCTCATATCCGGGAATCTAGTATAGTAGCAATACATCTTCTTGGTTTACAGTAGAATACGATATCCTGCTATAAACAGATAAGTATGGAACGTTTTAGGCTCAATAATTAAATAAAACAAAACTTAAGACTGAATTCAACAATTTTTATTTTCTGTCTTTGGTTTCAGATCAAAACAAAACATTGCAGGCTCTAAAACTATTTAATTTACAATGAATATTTCAAATATTTTTAGATACATGTGAGTCAATAAAAAGATGTGCTACTAATTTTTAAGAAAACGTATCACAAAAATCGGTATAATAATAATTACAAAAATGATCTATTCCGATTACGCAATGCTACAACTTACCCCGGACACTGTTACAATTTATCCTATGAACGGGGCACATTGTAACAAATACAATTTCTTGAACCAACCAAAGAGTTTCAAATATATTTTAAAATGGTACAACCTACCCCGGTCTTTTCTACTTTATTTTTAATCAGAGAATCTTCACTTGTTGTATGTCCCATAAAATGTGGTTAAAAACAAATTTAAATTAATTACATAAAAATAATTAAAATTAGTGCTGACTCACTTTATTATATTCTATAAATTTAAATTAATTTTGTTTACAATTTCATATTTAACCGTTAAATATTGCTAGATTTCATAAATGTAATATACCTACTTTTGATTTACACACCTTACAAAAAATAACACATTTCCTATTTGAGGCAAAAATTTAGAATGTAAGTAGTTTTTAATATTTATAAACATGTTGTATTTAAACAATTCAGTAAGCACTTTTCATCATTTCTTCACAAACTTTATTTGGGGAATTTTATTTTACAATTTACAGAACCTGAAGTGTAAACTAGTGTGGATATCTGTTTTAATATTAAGTCCAATCAGTCCAAAATGTACCTATCCCATAAAAGTACTTACGAGCTACGTTTATTTTTAAACAAGTTACCTGATATTTTTTTTAGAAAGTAATTTTGAGAATGGATTACTGCATTCTACTTTTAAACATTGATAATGATCATTTATTTGCAGTTGTAGCTACAAACTAGTATGGAGTGTTCCACTCTTTTCCAAAATTTAACGCCAAAGGGAAGTTTGTCAACACAATAACTATGACTTTACACGATTTATGGATCTTACATGAATAGTTTAAGAATTTTTATAATCCCAGATAGCACAGGACATCCTAATGACGTCCATTACATGTCCATTTATCGTCTGTAAGTCCATGACCAATTCTGGACGTTTTAAGTATGTCCAGTTTAGTAAATCCTAGGGACGTCAATAAATATAGATATCCGTAGAACATCAATTCTATTCGCTTTATTATATTTCCATGGATTCACTTTCGCATTGTATTATTATTTGGTTATATTACACATACTTCGATTTTTTATTACTATACGGAAAATGGTAACACTGCGCATCTTTCTGAATACTTTTTAAAAAGAGATAGAAAACTCCGCCATTTTGAACACTTATTACGTGTTGCCTACATCTTGGCGCAATAGTTTTAGTGGTTATGTTATAATATTTACCCAAAAAATGAATATCTTGAATATCTTGAAAACCTTGCTTTACTTAGTGATTTTATGTTAAATATTTCCATTTGTAAGTAATCGTAACTACTTTAATTATGTTCCTATTGTTGTATTGTACAATCAAACGAAATAATATACAGGGTGTCTGTAAAAGGTCTTTACAAAAACATACCACATATTCCTTAGACCAAAATAAGTCGATTTAAGTAAAATTACCTTAGTACAAAGTTGCTTCGTTTGGGCTCCAGAGGGCCTTGAAGTTACAATTTTTAAATCGTTTTTCCCATATAAATTTAAAACGGCATATGCGATTTTGCTGAAATTTGGTATATTAGTAGAGTTTTATGTGGCAAAAAAAATGGTATTAAAATTTTGTCCGATAATAATACATAGGCGTAGAACTTGATTTTTTAAATAATTGCACCTTTAAAAATTCTACGCCAATGGAAGAAAAGGAGTTTGAGTATAAAATTTATATTGCGCAATTCATTTACTTTAAAAAAGGTACTCTTGATAAGACTCGATTACTCTCATGGTTTTGACGAAATTTGCATTTTAGTAATTTTAGAACATAAACAATAATTATTAAAATACAAACTTTGTCAAAACCATGAGAGTAAATCGAGTGTTATCAAGGGCACTTTTTTGTAGAAAATGAGTACCCAATCCAAATTTCATACTCAAACCCCTTTTCTGCCATCGGCGTAGAATTTTTAAAGGTGCAATTATTTATAAAATCAAGTTCTACGCCTATGTATTATTATCGGACAAAATTTTATACGATGAAAAACATAAAAATGTACTTTTTTCATATCTTCTTCAACACCTCTAATCGAGACTTTTAACAAAAATACTCGATTCTTGCCATGTACGATTTTTTGAGGAATATTAATCATTTGCCTGCAATACGTATAGAAAAAAATTTATTGTTGGTTTCCATAGTTTCATCTAAATAAAAATATTGTCAAGTTTTAACACCTAATATCTTGTTAACGATTGAAAGTGTTCTATCTGACTCAATAATTAAAAAAAACAAATGCGTAGTTTATTAATATGGCTGTACAATATACCAATGCAGAATATACCGATATGTTACTGACATTAGGATTTTGTGAAGGAAATACTCGAGAGAGTGTCAGGGTGTACTCTGAAACTGAAAGGTTTCCAAATCGTCGTGTACCTAGCCACCAAACTTTTGCTGCTGTTGAGAGACGTCTTCGGGAGACCGGTTCCTTTGCTCCCAACACTGTTGATAATGGAAGAAAACGTTTTGTAAGGATTCTTGAAGTTGAAGAAGACATTTTAGAACGTGTTGAAGAAGATCCAGAATTAAGCACCAGACGAATTGGAAGGGAACTAGGAGTAAGTAAAGATGTCGTTCATAAAGTGCTTAGGGAACAATTGCTATATCCATACCATAAGAAGCCAGTACAAGAATTATTAGTCCATGATTCTCAAATTCGTTTGGGTTTTTGTCGATTTGTTAATATGCAAAGAGAAAGAGATCCAAACTTTGTCAAGAAGGTTCTCTTTACCGATAAAGCAAGTTTTACAAGAAGAGGTATAACTAATACCCATAATGAACATGTTTATGCCGTTGAAAATCCGCATGCAATAAAGGTAAATCATTTTCAGCACGAATTCAAAATTAATGTGTGGGCTGGAATAATTGGTAATTTCATTGTTGGTCCTGTCATACTTCCACGAAGATTAACTGGAGAAAATTATCTGGATTTTCTACAAAATACGTTGCCAGAATTATTAGAAGATTTACCTCTCCAACTTCGGAGAGATATGTGGTTTATGCAAGATGGAGCTCCACCACATTTTTCTTTAAACGTTAAAAACCACTTGAATGAACAATATCCACACAAATGGATAGGCAGAGGTAATGACGCACCTGTAAACTGGCCACCACGTTCCCCAGACCTAACACCGATGAATTACTTTTTATGGGGAAATCTGAAATCCACAGTTTACAGGGAACCTGTAAAAAATGAGGAACAACTTTGGCAACGTATTCAAGATGCAATAAACAATCTTAGAGGTGATGAAGAAGTTATGGAAATGATACATTTTAATTTTCTTCGACGTATAAATCTTTGTATGCGTGAAAATGGTGAACAATAATTATTAAAATACAAACTTTGTCGAAACCATGAGAGTAAATCGAGTGTTATCAAGGGTACTTTTTTGTAGTAAATGAGTACCCAATCCAAATTTCATACTCAAACTCCTTTTCTGCCATTGGCGTAGAATTTTTAAAGGTGCAATTATTTAAAAAATCAAGTTCTACGCCTATATATTATTATCGGACAAAATTTTAATACCATTTTTTTTGCAACATAAAACTCTACCAATATACCAAATTTCAGCAAAATCGCATATGCCGTTTTAAATTTATATGGGAAAAACGATTTAAAAATTGTAACTTCAAGGCCCTCTGGAGTCCAAACGAAGCAACTTTGTACTAAGGTAATTTTACTTAAATCGACTTATTTTGGTCTAAGAAATATGTGGTATGTTTTTGTAAAGACCTTTTACAGACACCCTGTACATATATAAATATGTAAGTAATATCCCAGTCTACCAGGACACGTTGCCCAATGTGTAATAAACGTGAATATTAAGTTATTTTTTAACGTAGTTAAAATTAACCCAAATGCAACATGTAAGCAACGTTAGTATCTTCAATCAAATTGTACTAGGCCACGTTACTTATTAAGTAATACACGTAGATATTGAGTTACTTTTAACGTAGTTAAAATTAACGCAGTTAAAATTAACGCAAATATAACGTGCAAGCAACGTTTAGTAACTTCTGTCAAATTTTATTTTATTGGGTTAGTCCAAAGTGTTTACAATATATACCTATATGTACCTATATCGTCAATTTGAAGTTTAGTTTGATACAAAGCAAAATAGCACTATTTTTATTTTGTACCTGTAATTATATTTAAATAATTGTTTATTGCACCTATAATAATGACAAAATTATTTTTGTTAATAAATACAATATGTACCTAAATAATTAAAGCTATTACTACTACTTATAGATCTTCAAAAAACTATTATATAAATTCAAATTTCGCGCCAAACTTGATTAGCAATTGACATTTGACATCATTTGTCATTTAGTCAATCAAAATGGCCTCTTTCCTAATACGCTAGTTTATTGATGATGTAATTATGGATCTACTGACAATTAAAGTGACAGTAGTCTTTTTGAGTGTGTTTTGTTCGTTTTGTTTACCTAAATTATATGTTTTTTCACTTTTATAAATATATTTATAAAGTAATTAGATAACATGCATTAAATATACAATCGTTTAGTTACCAATTACATACCTTTCAACTATTTTTATCAGCTGTAAACAATATTTAGAAATAAACTAAAAACAGTAGAACCGTAAACGTCAAATTTATTGATGTTTTTGTTAAACGTTTGGTTAGAATTAAATGTCAGCCGGCGGCCGTTAAATGCACCTTTTCGATATCAATTTCGCTCATATTATGGTAAGATAATAGTACAGTATGACGAAAACGTTTATTACACGTTACTTATACCAACATCTTTTCCACGTAGCTTAAGAAACGTTAAAATGGGATAAAACTACGTAGTTACGTCGTTAGGCAATGTTACGTGGTGGTTTTTACAACCTATTATTCACGTAATTATAACGTGTCTTGGTTAACTGGGATTGTTTACTATTTGGAACATTAATATTATAATAATTGTTTTTATTTATTTAAGGCAGTGGTCGCCAACCTGTCCATCGCGAGCTACCGGTAAAATACAAACTGCAAAAATCAGAGAAGCTTCCGAAAATTCCACAAAAAAATCTAATTGTCATAATATTAAACATAAACAGCGGCAACGTTGCGGTAAGCGATCTGCCGCTGACGCCATCAAGTTAGAATCGGCTAGAACCGACCAGCCGGACCAGCGCGTTAGTGTTCGAGAACGATCAGGATTGCTTTGAACGGGATAAATACGCACGGCGCGGCGACATTGCGCTTAGTTTAAAACTGAACGCGTAATCAACGTCCAGCGATTGGTTAGTAGAGAACAATAAAAAATAATATTATGGCAAGCAGTTGTAAGAAGGTAGACATACCACTTTCATTCGGAATGGGAAGAACAATACTTTTTTACAGAAGTTAAAGATAAAAATGTGTGTTTGTTATGTAATACTTCGGTCTCCGTTGCTAAAAAAGGAAATATTGAGAGACATCATAAAACTGTACATTCTAATTTTGAAAAAGCATTCCCACTACATTCTGCCGCCAGAAAGGAGAAACTAAAAAAGCAGTTAATTAGACAACAATCAATATTTTTAAGAACAGTCGACAAAAATAAGACTGCAACTGAAGCATCGTACCGTGTGTCCCAGATAAATGCATAAAAAAGAAACCTTATGAAGACGGGGAAATGATACAACAGGCGTTTTTAGAAGCTGCTGATTCGTTATTTGCCAACTTTAGAAATAAAGACGAGATAGTTTCAGCTATAAAATCTATGCAACTTTCTGCTAATACAGTGATAAGACGTGTAGAAGTAATGAGCAATGATATTTTTTTACAGTTAAGAACTGACTTAGATAACTGTGTTTATTTTTCACTTCAACTGGATGAATCAACAGATGTCGTTGACACTGCCCAGATGGCCGTGTTTGTCAGAATGGTTTTTAGTGATTTTACGATTAAAGAAGATCTTTTGAAGTTTATTCCACTGAAAGGACACACTACTGAACAGAGGAGTTGTTTTCTCATTTAAAAAATATTATTTCTTCCGAGAAAATTCCAATATCGAAAATGGTAGGCTTGACAACCGATGGCGCTCCAGCTATGGTGGGTTGTGATAAGGGTCTGGTAGCGTTATGTCGTAAAGATGAAACTTTTCCGCAATTTCTCTGTAACCACTGCATTATCCATTAGCAAGCATTATGTGGAAATTTCCTGAAACTAAACAACGTTATGAAACTGGTGGTAAAAATTGTGAACAAGATTAGAGCTCGAGCGTTACAAAGAAGATTATTCAAAACCTTGGCCAATGAAGTTGACTGTCAATATGGGGCCCTACTCCTTTACTCTGAAGTCCGATGGTTAAGTAGAGGACGGGTGCTGAAACGTTTTAATGATGTCATCTGGTATAGTTCAATTTTTCAAACAACGCGATGAACCGACTCAGGAACTAGAAAATTCAATCTGGCTTAGAGATTTTGGTTTTCTCGTGGACATTACAGAGAAATTAAACGAACTTAATTTGCAGCTTCAGGGGAGAGACAAAGAACTAGCGGAAATGATTTCTGATATAAAAGCATCTATCAAAAAGCTGGAGTTTTGGGAACAAAACCTAATTAACAGCGATGCCAAGCATTTTCCTATTCTTTCAGAAAAAATATCTCAAAATCCATTAGAACCCTATGACAGCAAATATCATGTAGAAATAGTTTCTACCCTGAAGAATAACTTCAAAAATCGTTTTAAGGATTTTAACGAAATGGCTTTAGTAGCGCAGTTTGTTATTTCACCCTTTATGGAAATTGATATCCAACAGTTTGCAACTTGTGTCATGCAGAACTTTGGCGAAGACATCGCTGCAACAGAAATGGAAGTAATTGAGTTTCAAAATGATTTAGCCTTAAAATCGTTAGTCTCAAGTACCAAATGTAACTAGCCTATTGTAAGTAAAGATAAATATTCAGTTCTATGCCATGTTGCCTTGAAAGTGAAAGCATTATTCAGTTCAACCTATTTGTGTGAATCTTCTTCTTCCAATATGAAGTTTATTAAGAACAAATATCGCAATCGACTTACAAATGAACATTTGGATAATTGTATTCGAATGGCTGTATCAAATTATACTGCAAACTTTAAAAAAATTATCGATGAGTCTGAATGTCAGCCTTCTTATTGAACGTGCTTTTTTATTTTTCAATGTTAATGTTCATGATAGTGCGTTATTTTTTTGTTGTTATTATTAACTATTTTTAAATCTTACGTGACATGCCGTTGTGACTGGATAAAAGTTTCTGTTTATTTTTCAAACACCTTCGTTTGGTAGGTAGGAATGTAGTTATGAACAAGTACGTACTAGTAATATTAGTTATTTTGTTATTAGTTTATTATTAGTACCAATGTATTATGTATTACCAGTTAAATAGTAAAATAAATACATATAACTGTGGATTATTTCATTTACGTTGCGTTACGTGGCTTCCGTGTGGGTAGCTCGCTGTTTATTTCAAAATTAACAAAGTAGCTCAACACATTGAGAGGTTGGCGACCACTGATTTAAGGTTTACTACCTCTGGCTCATCTACACACCTGAAAGTAGAGGTAGCCTACAGCCTCACTAAGAAAATACCCCCTCTGTTAATTAGTTTATCTGGAACAGTTTGAAAATGACCTGTAATATTTAAATTTTTTATTTGGTACAGTAAACTGTGTAACAATTTCGGATAAATGGAAATTTCTGAGAAGCAAAAGTACCACTAATCCAGGTACATTGATTGTGTACTGTAAATTGAGGCTATTTGCACAACACGGGGTAATTTGCACACCACATGTATTTTTTTTTTTTTTTTTTTTTTAGGTTAGGTTTTTTTGTGTTCTATCGTTGGCTTTCTATTGTTACAGGTAAATAGAGATTAAAAATGGTTTGCACTTACCGAAAAACACCGGGAGCAAGAACTTACCGAAATTATTCAGAGAGGGTTCTGCGCGAAGCGATAGATGCAGTAAATGCAGGCATGTCGAGAAAACAAGTTGTTCAAACTTTCAAAGTAGAACGGACTACGTTAGGTTGAAGACTTGTCGGTGCATACTCGAAACCAAAGGTCTTAAGTGATCAAGAAGAGGCTCTCATTTCAAGCACATTGGGTGTTGTGGCAAACTGGGGGTTTCCTCTCACAAAGATGGATACTCGTGACGTAATTAAAAAATTATTTGACAAACAAGGAAAACATTTTCTAATATTCAAAAATAACTTCCCTGGACCTGATTTCTTAGAATTATTTATAAAGAGGAACCGTTTAAGCGT
The DNA here is from genome assembly GCA_927349885.1 of Psylliodes chrysocephalus. NCBI lineage: Eukaryota > Metazoa > Arthropoda > Insecta > Coleoptera > Chrysomelidae > Psylliodes > Psylliodes chrysocephalus. The sequence goes on from OV651832.1 coordinate 10,305,616, forward strand.
CAGAATGGCTTCAAAAAGATCCCGAGCATTAATGGATCGTAATGATATTTTAAATTTCTTCAACAATATTAACCTAGTAATCAGAGAAGTGCAAAGCGCAAATTTATATAACTATGACGAAACAAACGTGTCTGATGATCCTGGATCCAGGAAGGTGGTGGTGTCGAGGAACACGAAGAGAGTGGAAAGATTTCAGGAAAATTCTCGCGCTACCATCAGTTTAATGGTTTGTAGAAATGCCAATGGAGACCTTTTACTACCGATGGTTATATACAAGGCTTTAAATCTGTACGACAACTGGACCCAAGGTGGACCACGAGGAATAAAATATGCGAGCAGCTCGAGCTAATGGTTCGATATTAACTTATTCGAAACGTGGTTCTTCCAGCTTTTTCTGTCTCACGTCGAATCGACCAGAAAGAATAACGACAAAGAGGTGCAATGTTAATACAATTAACAAACTTGTGTAATCTTTGAAAACAAGAATATTGATGGATGTGGTGACAGTAATACCCATAGGGGTATATTTTCTTGAATAGAAATATTAAAACTTAGTGGTGCAGAGTTGGCTCTCCGAGGATCTGATGAACACTTAGATAAACTTAACAGTGGAAACTTCATTAAACTTCTGAAATTTCTAGCCGAATTCGACCCTTTTATGGCCGAACATTTACGTCAATACGGCGACCAAGGTTTGGGTAGTACGTCGTACATTTCGAAAACTACTTATGAAAAACTTTTCGCTCTTATGGCAGAAGAAGTTAGGAACACAATTTTGAAAGAAGTTCAAGAAGCAAAATACTTTGGCATTGTATTAGACTCCACGCCGGACATTTTACATGCGGACCAACTTAACTTCGTAATTAGATATGGCGATTGAGAGATTTACTTGTTTTGTGCCAAATGTTGGTCACAAAGCAGAAGAGATTGTAAACACAGTATTGGGCCTTTAAAAAAGAATTAATTTGGACATTTCCAATTATAGAGGCCAATCATATGATAACGCCTCGAATATGTCAGGCATTTACTCTGGAGTTTAAGCTCGTATCGAACAGCTCAGTCTTCTGGCGGAGTATGTACCTTGTTCTGCACATTCCTTAAACCTAGTAGGCTCGTGTGCAACTGAGACTGTTTCCTTTTTTGGATTGCTCCAGGAGCCGTATAACTTTTTTAGCGCTTCACCACATAGATAGTGGTCTGCTCGTTACGACGCCTGCCGAGCTGTTAATGAAAGCAGAGAAGGAATTTTAAAAAGTTTAGATGAAATTGCTAGTGACTGTGACGAGAGGCACTCCACAAGAAATGAAGCCAGAACTACAAACGAAAAGCTAAGTTCCCTTGAGACAACCATTATGGCAGCACTATGGTGCTTAATTCTAGAAAGGTTTAATAAAGTTGTTTAATAGTTGCCTATTACGACTCGTGATGTGGTTTTCTTCAAGAAGTAAGGAACAACTTTGATGACGTGGAACGATCAGCGAAAGAACAGTGTAGGAGAGAGTATATGGCTGATAATCGGCGCAAAAGGAAGGTACCTACTAAGTTTGGTGAATATGGTGGTCCTAGCAGTGATGATCAATTTACAGAGTCGGAGAACTTCCGTGTAAACATTTTTAACTGCATATTGGACTCCCTATCCGAAATTAAGAAACGTGAGTGTAAATATTCTGATCATCACAATAGGTTTGGTTTTCTTGAAACTATCGAAAGTCTTTCGCATGGGTCAGGAATCCCTTGAAGATGACGAAAGACCTGGACGGCCAGTGGAGGTGATAACAGAGGACAAAGTGACCCTTGTGGAAAACCTGGTGCTTAAGTAACCGACATGTGAAGGTCAAGGAAATGGCAGAAATGACCAAGCTTTCTGATACCACTGTTCGCCGAATCCTCCATGATCATTTGGGTATACATAAGGTTAGTGCAAGATGAGTTCCCAAACACCTTTCGGCGATTCAGAAGCAACGTCGTGTCGAGTGTGCTCGATCGTTTTTGGAACTGTGTGGAGTTGATCCGAACCCCGTGTTGGAAACAATAGTCACTGGAGATGAAACTATGGTTCTTTATTATGATCCTCTGTCGTAAAGGGAATCAATGGAGTGGCGCCGTAAGAGTGAAGCCCCCCACGAAAATTTAGAGTCTGCCACGAAAAAGGTGATGGCTACGATCTTTTGGGATTGTGAAGGAATCCTTCTGATTGATTTTAAAGAGACAAATACCACCGTTAATGGCATATATTATGCCGCATTATTTCATAAGTGCGGGAATGTATTCGGGAAAAACGTCGAGGAAAATTAACCAGAGGCGTGCGGTTGTTGCACGACAATGCGCCCGTTCATACTGCTGGCGTTACACAAGCTGCCATCCTAGATTGCGGGTTTCAAAATATAGATCACCCTCCCTATAGTCCAGATATGGCTCCCAGCGATTATTGTTTAGTTATTTGAAAAAAGACATTCGCGGGCGACGTTTTCGGGACGATTTTGAGTTACAAGAAGCTGTTTTGGCCCATTTTGAGGATAAACCGAAAGAATATTTTTTTAAAGGTATTGAATTGTTAATTAAACGTTGTAAGAAGTGCATTGAGGTTAAAGGAGATTACATTGAAAAATAATAACAACTTGTTATTGTGATTTGCCTTCTTCATTGTCAGGCCGGGAATTATTGGCGTTTACCTCGTATGTATTACATAGTTGTAGTTTTTATTTCTACATAAAACTGATTGTTCACTTGGCTCAAAGAATTATTATTTTCATTTGGTTGGCCCTGAATTCGATTGAGGTTTCTTGTAATATTAAATATTATTTACCTTTTCTAATTCTGTTTTGTGTTAACACCAAGGGGCGAAACCTGTAGTGCTAACACAAAAACAAAATTAAAAAAAGGTAATTAATATTTAATATTAAAAATAATCAAAGAATTATCTTTAAATAAATGATTAGTTCGCTGTTAACAAGTATTCATTTGAACATGGTGCAAAATGAGATATTTATTAACTATCATGTTCCTTCTATCAGTGTATGATGGGGGGGGGGGGGGGGGGGCGCCAAATTTATTCGGGCCTAGGGGCGCTGTTATGGTAAATCCGGCCCTGCTCACCTCTATTTTAGAATGCACTTGCTTTAAAGAAGTTTCTTGTATATTATTTAAAATAAATAAACGTTTCTTCTATACTTGGTACCACCTTCATTTAAAATCTTAAAATACCAAGATGTAGACTACCAGTTTAACATTTTGGAAAAATATGTTGCCTAACCTAGTAGTAATTGCATCAAAATGGCCGCGCTCTATATTGGACTATCGGACGTCTCTCTTGCACCGTATAGTAATCAAAGTATGTACGTTAAAATCAATACTTATTACTTTAATGGTGTTAGGCCATACTTTTTATTGTGTTGACAAAATTCGTAGATTTGAAACCACCGTTTCCGAGTTACTTTATTTTAACATAACAGTGTAATACATTTTAGACTTATGTAGAAGTCTTTTGCTAAATTTAATATTTTAGATCGAGTTCCAGAGAGAGAGAGAGGGAGTAATTTAAATAAGCTATAAAGCTTGTCGTGAATACAGAGTTACTAGTGCTGCCATTTACATTTTTATATTAAATAGTAAATGAGATATGTTACAGATCTTACCAATAGATGGCGAGACAATGTAGTGATTACAGAAATTTAGCATAGATGGTGTTCTATTTTTTTTTTGTTATTTTTTATTTTGAATAAATATATCTCTTGACTGGAATTCACTCTATGTGAAAGACTAGCTTAACGATATCCTACAAAAAAGAAAAACACAAAAATATATATAATCTAAAAATTCGAGCTCAATATAAACAAAATAGATTCTTAGAATATTTTCAATTAATCACATTCGATATAGGAAACGTAAAATCTTACAAAGAGGGATTCTAAAAATGATTTTAGACAGTGACGAACTGAAATTAAATAAATCAGTTAGATTACACAGATCTACAAAAAAAAATTTGTTGCCCTGGATATATTTGCAAATTTTTATGTTTTCAAGTGTCCAAATTACGAATATATTCATGAAAGTACTAAATGTGCTCTTTTTCTATATGAATTTCACATATTTAATATTTTGAACAATTATTAATAAAATTTATTTTCCCAGCCAAGATTAAGCTTCTACGCAACTTTTTCGCGCATACAAACATCATGTGATCCCCACTCTCAAACCCCTTGCTTCACAGAACAGCTGAAATCTCACCAACAAAAACCTTTTACCGTATATAGAAATTTTACACTTACATTAAAATTACTGATAGATACAGGTAGTTCAGTATCAATAATAAAACCTTCTGTTATCGAAAAATTTTATCCAGATACTATTTATCACTCAAATGTTGTGATAACAACTAATTTTTCAAAACAAAACTGACATTATAAATATATCTGTTATTGTTTCTTGTTTTCCAATTTTTGTAATATAAAAAGAAAATAAAGATTTAAAAGAAAACGAGAGCAATTCTTACGAAATCATTGATAGTTTCATAAATTGTAAGCATAAATGTATTCAAAATCGATCTTATATCTAGAGCAACAAAACTAGTGTAGACCAGTGTTATTGGCATTTTTTGTATCCCCCGTTTATAGAAACTATCACAAATATTAAAGTATTATTAAAAAACAGTCAATAAATTTAATTGAAACTTTCAAATAAAAGCAAACAAATACACCAATATGGTGGAAATTTTAAGTTAATTAAAACAAGTAAACAATAAATGTTCAATTAAAAACATTGACATTAAGAAAGCTAAAAACAATGAAAATTATAAATTCAATTATAAACGCTTGTACTGCTACGGTTGCTCAATTCTCAGCATTGCTTTTTGGACAGTCTTCGTTACGTTTGACTCTTGAGATAACTATACAAACAGGACCTCGAACTATTCGCAGCAAATCGATTATTTCACTAGTTGTCATGTGTTCTATACTTTCGTCATTCACCTAAAGAAAAAGAGAACAATATAAAAAAAGAGTATTAGTTTTTATTAAAAATCAACGCATATTATCAGAGACAACAGAGACGTGCAACTTAATAGGAAAATTTGTTCGGTGGTCCATTTAAATTACTGAAGTTGCTAGTTTTTTGACGTCGACGTGTGACTTAGATTAGAACTGACAACTGACAATATTTTTATGAACGTGTGCATTTTATTAAAATTAAGTTCCCACCTACTAGAAAAGAAGTAAAATGTACTCTATCAGAGGATCGTTACTATAATTCTGCTATTTTCGGCCACCAGGTTTCTAACCTAAAATTTTCATTCATTATTGTTATTTCGCGTCGTGCCAGGTAAAGTAGACCCACCTGTTCGATAGTGAATCACAACCGTCTATGGCGGAACCCGAAAGGGTAGCCAAAACCACCCTACCAGCCAAAAATGCTGAGTTCATAGACACCCAATTCTCCAGGAGAAACAAAGATAGGATCGAAAAAAATACATTAAATATTAACCAAACATCCCCCGAGAACCACCCTAGAAGTCTCAGTCATAGAAGGAATCATCCGTACAAACATATGAGTACTCCTAATCCGAAATATGTATCAGATAAATCATCCAGATCAAGCTCCAGAAGTGAATCCACCAAAAAAAAGTATGGAGAAAATTTCAAAAGATCTTAGCATTGACAGAAAGTCGAAACATATAAAAGTCCCAACAGTGACTAGCATCCGAAGCTATCTCGCAAAACATATCTCACGCGAAAGTATAGAGAAAAGTCAAAAAAGTATGGAGAACAGTGAGAACGATACACCATTATTCTACATACTTTCGCAGTCACAAATAAACGGACCGACCGAAGACAACGCTACACCAAAGAGCTCGGACGACTCACCGGACGGCAATTTCGAAAGTGCGGAGAATTCTCCTCTTAACAATACGATTGTGAATACCGCGGAAACGGACTTAACAAACAAATTAGACGCTAACGCGATCGCCAAGTGCGTCTAAAAGACGATAGACGACCTTATAATCGAGTGTGCCGAAAAAGCGGAGGAAACATTAAGTGAAATGGTGCGAAAAAGTATGGAGAAACACAAAAATCGAAACAAAACCTCTGAACAACCGGCGCGTCGCAAGTCTTCGAATCCGAATATAAAACACTACCGATACCGAAATCGGTGACCACGAGAGTACTCAATTTCGGTACGGGACTACAGGTGACATCGTCGAGCGAAGACGAGCAAAACAAATTTACATACCGCGGTGAACAGCCTAAAACGAGTGAAGTGCGTGCTTTCACAGGATAAAAGCCAACCGAATCCACCGGCGCGATACCGAAAGTGATAAAATCGATTTTGGAACCGCAATCGAAGTGGAAGAGAACCCTAGAGAGGCCAACTACAACTCAAAACACAGACACAACAGAAAATATGGATGTTAACAACGGAGAAGGGGCGTTTATCACCCCAAAAAAATTTTCTACGAACTTTCACAATATTCTGAAAGAAAAAGCAGCACGATCAATAAAGGTACAAAACAAATACCAGCCACTATCCGATTCTGACTTCGAGGAGGAAAATGCCGACTCCCAAAAACTACCCCCAACTTTCAGAAAACCTAAACCTAAGGTGTTAACCAAAAATACCAAGCCAGGTACAAGTGAAGCAAACAAAGATCTTACAAGAAAGACTTCCATGCAATCGATTGTCATTGAAGGCAGGACTGACAATCACAATTCACTAAAAAATTATCTCCAGAATATTGTAAAGGGTAGAAACACCCTAAAATATACAAACAACTCCACGATAATATACGTCGAGAAACAAAACGATTACAGAGATTTAATAAGCAGTGTAAAAGAATCCAAAATCTCCTACCACACTTATACTAGGAGAAATGAGAAATCCCATGCATTCGTGCTAAGGGGATTAACAACGGGAATCACCACCGAATAAATTGAGGAAGATCTCATGCATTCCTATGACATTAAGACAAGATAAATCTACAAAATGTCAACGAAAAATAGACCCCTATTCCATATAATAACAGACCCGTCAATCACCCTGGACTTCCTTAATAAGCACATCAGGGTGGTAGAAAACACCCGAATTGTTTGGGAGCTAAGGAAATCTACCAAAAGCATAATACAGTGCAATAATTGCCATGCCACGGCAAACTGCGGACACCCTCCGAAATGCTTGAAATGTGCAGAGAACCACCACATGCGAACCTGCGTGAAAACCCGCGAAACGTGAGTACATTTAGCTTGCTTTTTTAGCTAGCCCTTACTCTAAATATTTACGTTTATTGTAGCGTTTTAATAATGACGAAGATTATGGAAAATTCCTCGCGTGTTCATCAATAATTGAAACTCGTTAACAACGAAAGGTATTTAAACAAAGATATCGAGAATATTGAAGAAAATAACTATTGGTTTTTTTAATATTCTAGCTCGACCTTGGAAACACTGTCACAGGAGATTAATATTCACAACACCAGAAAGGATGAAGTTTCTGATTCTACATATGAAATCTCTAAGAAAAGGTAAATAAAAATGTGCTAATTAAATAAGTACAAACCTTGATGAGTCGATCACCAGGTTTCAACCTTCCATCTCTAGCTGCTACACTATCGGCGTGTACAGCGCTCACATACGTAACTCCTGCTGCTCCCTGTAAACTAAATCCCAGCCTGCTATTCCAACCTCTATTCAGTTCAATTGCAAGGACCTGTAAGAAAAACAGGATTAATATGAAACATTGTTATTTTATTTTTTAAAAATTGAAATAGTTCAGTCAAAGCAACCACGTTTTGTTATTTTATTTAATAGTATATTAAATTACTAGGAGCAGAAAGCGTTGAGCTCAGTGTAATCTGAGCAAAACACATTTAATATAATAAAGTTTGTATTTGGTAAAATCCTTAACAAAGTGATCGTGCTTGCAAAGGTGTTTTAGTACCAGTTCCGAAAGCAAATATACAACAATTTGGTGACGAGAAACTAGTTAAAAATATGCAATAAAGAAGTCCACTCGATTAAAACTTTGTCAATTAAGTCCTTGTCATTGGCAGTTAGAAATATGCCGTTTATAAACTCAATAAAACAGTTGGAACCTATAGAAACAGAAAGTTACTACATATATAGAACGAATGGAATAATTATTCCTCTGTAATGAAGTCCAGGATGATAAAAAAGTGCCCACTTTTCTTACTCTAACAGGAGGTGAGGCGTTCGGCGTACTTAAAGACCTACTGTCCCCTAACCTACCCAGCAGTCGAACACATGTACAATTGAAAAATATGTTAATTAGTCATTTTATTCCGAAGAGGTTAGTGATAGCAGAACGCTACAAATTTTACAATTGTCGTCAAGAAACCAATGAAAGTATAACAATTTTTAGATGAAGCTCTAATAGATAAGTTTGTGGACTTTAATCTGAAAAAATTAAATTAAAGTTATTAGACACAGAAAACTTAACCTATGCAGATGCCTGTAAAACTGCACTAGGAGTAGAACTTACTGAAGGTCAAGCTAGACCGATTAATCAAGAGAATATAAATAAAATAATAGTCAAGAATCGCAAAGGTACAGAACAAGTCAGAATAGTCAAAATACTAATAGTCAGAAGTCTAAGAAGGCCTCGTAATAGATGTACTAGATGTGGAAGATACCACAAGTTGTCTAAAACCTGTTCAGCCGTTAATTGAGAATGTTTTATCTGTAAAAAAAGAAGCCATACGTCAAAAGTTTGTCGATTTAATAAAAATAAAATAAAGTCAGATACTTAAGAACAAGATAGTGAAGAAGATGAAGAAAACAATGAAATAACTATAAAACAAGTAGTAATTATACAAAGTAATATGTCAGTAAGTCAACTAAATAAAACTAGTCCAGTCAAAGAAGAACATAATAATCCAATCAAAAAACATAATAATCCAGTCAAAGAAACCTAATAGTCCAGTTGAAGAAGAACTTAATAGCTTAGTTAAAGAGAAATATTAAATCATCAAGTATCGGGCAAAACTATTGCCATTAACTCTGATACCCAAGTAGCTCTAAAGGCAATTCTCTTACCAAAAATCAAATCATGACTGGTTAAAGACTGTCTAGAAGACATGGAAGAGCTAAGTAGTCAAAATAAGGTGACCCTAGCCTGGGTTCCAGACCATGAGGGATATCAGCGCAACGAAAAGGCCGACGAATTAGCCCGAGAAGGCTCAGATAAGGCCATGACCGGCTTCGAACCCTTCTGTGGAGTTGCTAAGGCATTGTGCAAAACATCCATTAAACAATGGATGCAAAAAGAATCTCAGGAATGGTAAAACAACTACCCCAGATCTGAGATAGGCCAAACAGTTCATCAAGGAACCATCGGCCAAGTTCATGAAATACCTATTGGATCAAAAGCGTCAAACCGTTAGGATAACAGTAGGCCTTCTTACTGGACACTGTCGCCTCAAAAGGCACATGAGTGTCATCAATCCAGCAGAAGAAGCAACTTTGTGCAGGTTCTGTGCCAATGTGAAGGCCTGGCTGGAATGAGTTTTCTAACATTGGGCGAAGAAAAGCCAAATGCATGCAACTACATGCGAAAACCACTGCCAAAGCTACTAAGTATAATAAAAAAGACCAAGCTAGACGACATACTCTATAATAAACGGAGTCCTAAAATAGATCTGAAAAGGTCGTGGTGGACAAGAAAAAATAACGTCCAACTCCTAATATAATCTAGTTCAAGAAGAACATAATAGTCCAGTCAAAGAAGAATATAATAGTTCACTCAAAGAAAAGGTAGAAGAGAATGTTTGTAGTCCAGTTAGAGATACGTCAAGTCTAGAAAAGGTAGAAGTAGGAGCAATTTCTAATATTAAGTCTGTAAGGTCGGTACCTGCTTTTATAAATGTTTTTATAGAAAAGATTCAGTTTAATATGGAAGTTTACATAATTTTAGACTCTGCAGTAAGACAAAGTGGAATTTAAATAAAAGGTACTATATATAATCAGAAAAGTCAATTGATGGCCTACGCAGATGATTTGGTAATCCTAGCAAGAGCAAGAGAAAATTTAGAAATAACAACAAAGAAGTTAGAAAAAGCTGCAAAAGAAATGGATTAATAATCAATGAAGTAAAAACAAAATTTATGTTAGTAGAAAAAATGCCAAGAAATATACAGAATAGATAATTAAGAATAGACACTGAAGGATCAAAGTACAAGTTTGAGAAAGTGACCAAATTTAGCTATTTAGGAGTCACAATAAGTGATAATGACGAAGAGACAAAAGAAATAGAAGAACGAATAGCCAAAGGAATAAAATGTACAGGAGGAATGCCTTATCTCCTTAGATCCAAGAATTTGTTAAAAAACCTAACGAAGAGAATCTATATAACGATAATCAGGCCAGTAGTCACTTATGGAAGCGAGGTATGGAAATTAAACAAAAAAGAAAAAAACTTATTGGAAATATTCGAGCGAAAAGTACTTAGAAAGATATATGGCGGAAAGAAAGTAAATAATGTATGGCAAAGAAGAACAAACGTTGAAATAAATGAATTATATGGAGAACCCTCTATAACAAATGTAATTAGGTGGTTAGGACATGTAGCGAGACTAGCAGATGAAAGACCAAGTAATAACAGGCGGAATAACCGGGAGGAGGAGAAGAAGGGGACGACCACTAAATGGTTACAGATGGTAGAAAGATACCTAAACGAGATGGGGATAAGGTATTGGCAAAGAAGAACAGGAAACAAAAAAAAATGGAGGAAAATTGGCTACGAAGCCATGGGCCTTCTAGGCCCGTAGTGCTGATATATATTTGAAAAGGAAAATAAGCACAGAAGAGCAATACCTTATTTTATAGAGGGACAACTAGTTATGTTATATGTAGCAAAGGAAAAGAGATGGATGAAGACTAAAGTTTTAAAGGCTTTAAGTAGATGTACCTACCTAGTTTAGTGCCAAAACAAAGTAAAGTTCGTCCATTTTGACAACATGAAGAAAGACCAGACAATTGATTCGTATATTATCCCTGTGGTTAATACATCACCAACTAATTTAAAAAGAGGTGACGAGATACCGATTATTAGAGAACATCAAGGAGATCAAATCAAATCAAATTTATTCATTAAAATAATTTACATTTTTTTAACAATTTTTTAAGACCCGCCTAAACAAAGTTTTTGTGCGGAATCTTTATATTAGTTTTTTTTACGTTTTATAAATGCTGTTTAAATTGTATCTAAGTATATACTATAGAAGTAACACCCCATTATCAACATAACAAACAAATACTATAGAAACAAAAACAAAGAATTTAGAATTTTAAAATACAACAAAAAAAAAGAAAAAGATAGAGAAATATGGAAATACAAAAATCAAAACAATTATACAAATAAAAATTAGCAGAAATTATAAAAATAGCAAAAATAATAAAAATTATAAATTATAAAAATATAAAATACAAGACTAATAAAGAAAAAGAAAAGAAAGGCTACTCTCTGATACTGAAGAATATGTAATTATGTAGCATGAAATTAATATAAAACATTAAATATTTCCTTCTTAATTTTACTGTAGTTTTTCTGTACAAATATTTTAAGTTCATTTTTTAAAGATCGTTCATTTGTAATATTTTTTATGTATGTAGGAATTAGGTTATATATTTTGGGGCCAAAATACGAGATAAAGTTTTGGGTGTGCATTTTTTTAAAAAGAGGAATTGGCATATGCTTATTTAGTAGAGCTCTTGTGGAAGTAGTGTGTAAAAGCTTAGGAAGTTTTTCAGTATTAGAAATTGCCCATAAAGATGTTTGGTAAATATATAGTTGTTTAATATTGAAAATGTCTAATTCTTTATATAATAGGTTTGTTGGATATCTAAGGTCCTTTCTGAACAATATTTTTAACAACGTATTCTGTGTCGAGTCCAGCCCATCGAGAGCGTTGTCTAGAAGCCCACCCCATATTAGAATGCCATATCTTAGCAGCGACTCAGCCAAGGCATTATAAATAAGTAGTAATCTTTCCAACAACAATCTGTGATCAACAATGTCAAATGCCTTGGCTAAGTCTAAGAATGTCGCTAGGCATTTTTTATTGTTGTCAATACCATTAATAATATTTTGCACAAAGTCTAGAAGCGCATCTTGACAGCAAAGATTTTTCCTAAAACCATATTGACTTGTACTTAATATTTTGTTTTGTTCAATAAATTCAACTAACCTTTTTTTTAAACATTGCTCAAAAAGCTTTGAAATATTATTTATGACTGATATAGGCCTGTAGTTAGTGGCTAGTTCTTTTTTTCCTGATTTATAGACGGGTGTTATTACAGATTATTTAAATGATATTGGTATTTTGCCAGTGGTTAATATTTGGTTGAAAAATGTGTGCTAACGGGTTTAGGATGTAAGGGTGTATATTTTTAATTGTAGTTACCGATAGTCCATCCAGGCCACTTGCCGATTTATTTTTTAATAGTGATATATGCTTTATTAATTCGTTGTTTTTAATGGGGTACATAAACAGAGAATTGCCACTAGAATTAGTAACTATTTAGTAACACAATTAAAAAAAAAATTAAAAAGAACAGATATGTCTTAAATAACTATTACCTATTCCTATTTATTAATAGTAATATTAATTGGTATACATGTTTTGATTAGTAAGGTGTCTGTAGACATTTATTATGTTAGAGATATTTTCATTTGAAAGATTTTCTGAATGTATTTCTCTTTGAATTTCAGAACTTGTACTTGGTTGATCTTACTAGTGAAGTATTTTTTGTACCGTTTGTTTCTTACCGGAAATAGAATCATCTATGTAATTTTCAGCAACACTGGTAGATGTCCATCCACCGTGTCGTTTTAATGCGGTAATTTTCCCACCGTTGTCAACTAAAATAGTTGCGGAAGTCTTCCGAAGGCAAATTGATAATTTCAAAAACGTAGCGGCGTCATTTGGTACGTTTGAAATTTTATGTATACCCATTACCACGTGGTGACTACACCTTAATGTGTAACTTTGGAATTTTTGTTTGCAAAAAAATCAAGTGACTTTTTTTTATCATTTTTGAAAAATCCGTTGCAATTTTTTTTATTAAAATTAATGTGCTCGTTAATTTAAAATTTTTTATTATCCAATTGATGGGCTTATAAATTTTCAAAGTTCAACCTTGGAGTACCATTTGGATGACATCTCCTCCCCTTTCCACCTCCCTGGTTCGATATAAAGTTAGATTATTAATTCAGGAATTAACTTACCTCATATTCTTCCTTTATGGGCACTCGCTGAACAATAGGGTTAGGCTTGACGATCTCATTTTCCACTGGGACTGATTTCTTCGTTTTCCTCAATGTGTTACCATCTGATTTTCCTGTGGAATTTACATGTTGAAGTTGTTCATGATCTGCATGTATCTGAGGATGAGCCGATTGATAAGCAGGATGTTTATGGCTGAAGTTTGAGGAAGAATTAGTGGATATATGTGGCATACTAACGGGTTCTTGGACCTCGGAATCGGATGTTTTAACGTCTTCGTTGCCTGTAATATTAAACACAACATAATTTATTATTAATATAATATTTTTTATGAATATTAATATTCAATTTTATCTTGCAGATATTAATTTTTGGAAAACTAATTAAAAAATTCTTTCATCAATTTATTGTTTTACATTTTCATCTGAAATACTCAAGGCCATTCGCTGGGAGAATTCTCGCTGCAACTTCACGTGGTCCTGTTTGCTTTTTAGGTTAGTAACCTGATCTAGCTACTACTTTGAGGATCTAGAATATTGCGTGTGTAATGGTTGATCCTTCTTTAGTGTGTGACAAGACTTAGAGACAAAAAATTTTAATTTCAAATTATATTTTCATTACTTACATAAATTATATTTTAAATTAGGAGCATCCAATACTTCAGCATCCAGATTGTTAAGTTCGTAAGCATTATGAGCCAACGAAAAATTAAACCTAGGTTTCCTGGAAGCGACAGGTGTTTGATTTGGATTATACAGTTCTAACGAACTAGGTCGGTTTGGTTTATCACCGTCTTCTGATTCCATAGAGAACAACGAATTAAATGCGTCCTCGTCGAAAGGTCTAGGAAATTTTTGAATGATGCCCTCATGGAACTGTTCTTGGTAGTCTGCGTACTCACCGGATTGGGACGGTTGGTCACCTGAAGAAAAATTAAATTAGAATATTTTTCTACAATGAAACATATTTAGATGAATCCCGAAACATATGAACTAAAGAATAAAAAAAAGATCGTGAAAGATATTACAAAAATAAAGAACAGGGTATAATTAAACCATTTCTAAGCGTGAAAAAAGACGAAAGAGAAAAATGTGTATTATTATAAAAAGAAACGTGGCTAATAAAAGAACAGAATGAACGACTTCGGCAAGGAAATGGAAACTAAAGTATTTTAGGTTAAAAAACAAGAACAAAAATACTGAACCCTACTCCTACAAAACGAGTGGAAGAGATTATGCAGAGGGGAAGTACGCAGGACATTAAAAGAAAACTACTTATAGGAGAGGTACTGACTGAACAGATCGAGCAAAACAAAAAAGATTGTACAACCACACAACAAAAGGAAATTTTTTCTTCAAATACAAACTGGTAGAGGCCACTAAAAGATTGGCCACTAAGTACTACCAAAGAAAACTTCTCTTACAATGAAATTAAAAGAACGGGTCCGTGCATTTCTCGAGAATGATTCAAACTCTAATTGTGCTCCAGGCAAAAAAGATAAAACTACTACAGATGGCACAGTTAAGCAAAAAAGATAAAGCTACTAAAGATGGCACAGTTAAGCAAAGAAGATATTTAACAGACAGTCTTCTAAATATGTATAAAAAGTTTAAGCAAGAAAACTATAATGTTAAGATTTCATACACAATTTTTACAAGGTTGAGACGATTTTGGGTTACATTTCCCAGTTTAACAAGCAGGGACACGTGTCTCTACATTAAGCATGCAAACTTTGGGTTCCTACTACGTTTTTTAACTCAGTACCGAATTATTAATAATGCAAGGTCTCTGCAAAAATTCTCAGAGCAACTTTGTTGCTCTAATATTGCACGTGCCTGCATGTATGGAGAACATGTAAGTCCCAGTTCAACTCTACACTATTTTCAATAGTCTAAAAAAGTGGTCACCAACCTCTCAATGTGTTGAGCTACTTTGTTAATTTTGGAATAAACAGCGAGCTACCCACACGGAAGCCACGTAACGCAACGTAAATGAAATAATCCACAGTTAATTTATTATTATATGTATTTATTTTACTATTTAACTGGTAATACATAATACATAGGTACTAATAATAAACTAATAACAAAATAACTAATATTACTAGTACGTACTTGTTCATAGCTACATTCCTACTTACCAAACAAAGGTGTTTGAAAAATAAACACAAACTTTTATCCAGCCACAACGGCATGTCACGTAAGATTTAAAAATAGTTAATAATAACAACAAAAAAGTAACGCACTATCATGAACATAAACATTGAAAAATAAAAAAGCACGTTGAATGAGAAGGCTGACACTCAGACTCGTCGATAATTTTTTTTAATGTTTGCAGTATAATTTGATACAGTCATTCGAATACAATTATCCAAATGTTCATCTGTAGGTCGATTGCGATATTTGTTCTTAATAAACTTCATATTGGAAAAAGAAGATTCACACAAATAGGTTGAGCTGAATAATGCTTTCACTTTCAAGGCAACACGGCATAAAATTGAATATTTGTCTTTACTTACAATAGGCCAGATACATTTGGTACTAGAGACTAAAGATTTTAAGGCTAAATCATTTTGAAACTCAATTACTTCCATTTCTGTTGCAGCGATGTCTTCGCCAAAGTTCTGCATAACACAAGTGCAAACTGTTGGATATCAATTTCCATAAAGGGTGAAACAACAAACTGTGCTACTAAAGCCATTTCGTTGAAATCCTTAAAATGATTTTTGAAGTTATTCTTCAGGGTAGAAACTATTTCTACATGATATTTGCTGTCATAGGGTTCCAATGGATTTTGAGATATTTTTTCTGAAAGAATAGGAAAATGCTTGGCATCGCTGTCAATTAGGTTTTGTTCCCAAAACTCCAGCTTTTTGATAAATGCTTTTATATCAGAAATCATTTCCGCTAGTTCTTTGTCTCTCCCCTGAAGCTGCAAATTAAGTTCGTTTAATTTCTCTGTAATGTCCACGAGAAAACCAAAATCTCTAAGCCAGATTGAATTTTCTAGTTCCGGAGTCGGTTCATCGCGTTGTTTGAAAAATTGAACTATGCCAGATAGGACATCATTAAAACGTTTCAGCACCCGTCCTCTACTTAATCATCGGACTTCAGAGTGAAGGAGTAGGTCCCCGTATTGACAGTCAACTTCATCGGCCAAGGTTTTGAATAATCTTCTTCGTAACGCTTGAGCTCTAATCTTGTTCACAATTTTTACCACCAGTTTCATAACGTTGTTTAGTTTTAGGAAATTTCCACATAATGCTTGCTGATGGATAATGCAGTGGTAACAGAGAAATTGCGGAAAAGTTTCATCGTTACGACATAACGCCAGCAGACCCTTATCACAACCCACCATAGCTGGAGCGCCATCTGTTGTCAAGCCTACCATTTTCGATATTGGAATTTTCTCGGAAGAAATAATATTTTTTAAATGAGAAAACAACTCCTGTCCAGTAGTGTGTCCTTTAAGTGGAATAAACTTCAAAAGATCTTCTTTAATCGTAAAATCACTAAAAACCATCCTGACGAACACAGCCATCTGGGCAGTGTCAACGACATCTGTTGATTCATCCAGTTGAAGTGAAAAATAAACACAGTTATCTAAGTCAGTTCTTAACTGTAAAAAAATATCATTGCTCATTACTTCTACACGTCTCATCACTGTATCAGCAGAAAGTTGCATAGATTTTATAGCTGAAACTATCTCGTTTTTATTTCTCAAGTTGGCAAATAACGAATCAGCAGCTTCTAAAAACGCCTGTTTTATCATTTCCCCGTCTTCATAAGGTTTCTTTTTTTATGCAATTATCTGGGACACACGGTACGATGCTTCAGTTGCAGCCTTATTTTTGTCGACTGTTCTTAAAAATATTGATTGTTGTCCAATTAACTGCTTTTTTAACTGTTTCAGTTTCTCCTTTCTGGCGGCAGAATGTAGTGGGAATGATTTTTCAAAATTAGAATGTACAGTTTTATGATGTCTCTCAATATTTCCTTTTTTAGCAACGGAGACCGAAGTATTACATAACAAACACACATTTTTATCTCTAACTTCTGTAAAAAAGTATTATTCTTCCCATTCCGAATGAAAGTGGTATGTCTTTACCTTCTTACAACTGCTTGCCATAATATTATTTTTTGTTGTTCTCTACTAACCCAACCGCTGGACGTTGGTTACGCGTTTAATTTTAAACTAAGCGCAATGTCGCCGCGCCGTGCGTATTTATCCCGTTCAAAGCAATCCTGATCGTTCTCGAACACTAACGCGCTGGTCCGGCTGGTCGGTTCTAGCCGATTCTAGCTTAATGGCGTCAGCGGCAGATCGCTCACCGCAACGTTGCCGCTGTTTATGTTTAATATTATGACAATTAGATTTTTTTGTGGAATTTTTGGAAGCGTCTCTGATTTTTGCAGCTTGTATTTTTTTAAATTAAAATCGTTGTGAGAGCTACCAGAATTGACTCCGCGAGCTACCGGTAGCTCGCGATCGACAGGTTGGCGACCACTGGTCTAATACCACAGAAACTCGAACTATTAAAGGTACTGAAAAGAAAGTTACAGTTATGAAGAAAGAAAGACTAAGAACTACTGCAGAAATTTTGGTTATCAAGATGAAAGATGAAACTTATAAAATGTTTCAACACTCATATAGTTTTTGGGACAATTTTTGAAAAACCTCAAACATAATTTGGCCTAAAACGAAGTTTGTTTGGTAATAGATTTTTCCGAAAATTACTCACTTAAGTATACAAAGCGTACACTTTGGAGCGTGAAAAGTTCAACTAAGTTTCCACACTGGAGCGTATTACTACAAAGAGGGCGAAGAAACTAAATGTCAGACTTTCTGCACGGTTTCTATGTGTCTTCGTCATGATCCCAGTGCTGTTTGGACTAATATATTACCCATCATAAGAGATATTTAAAGATATCATCCCAGGATTGACAATTTCCATTTTATGAATGATGGACCAACTAAGGTAAACTGTCCAACAGTGAACCACGGTACACAGTGAATCATTCGTCATAATGGCGAACGTATCAGTTTTAAAAATGAACGCAAGGGGGCATTTGAAGCCATATATGTTGTTGTTAGCTTTCATTTGACCAGTCAGTCGGGAGCGTGCAGTTGTTTATGTAGTATGTAGAGTAGAAATAAAAAAAGACAAGCTAAGGGAGGAATAAAGACGGTCAGAAAGGTACTTCTGCAAAGTTCTTCATCGGAATCTGACTTTTCAGTAATCCTGGAAAGTGACGACTTAAGTGATGACTTTTCGGACGAAGGGATGTTAGTAAAAGAAAAATTAGGTCCGTGGTGGTGTTTGACTTTCGACTTTCAAGGTTAAAACCTTATTTTGCACAGATATAGTTATTTAGGAAAAAATACAGGACACCTAAATATTTTTATTAATTTTTTTAAAGTACTGGTAGGTAAAAATTAGAAATTAATGAAAATGACCCATATCTCTTGAATATAATATCAAAAAATACTACTAACCTTGTATCAAGTATTCTGTTGGAGGCAGCAAATCTCCTTGAGATAGATATTCGCCTTGACTCATACAATCACCTTGCAAAGCATCAGAAGAACCAGGTTGGCGGCGTAAACGCCGCGGTGACGATGACGTTGGAGATAGAGAACGATTGTATACTTCTGGATTCATTCCGACTAGTTTTCGTCCTGCCAGGTCGTTCAGCATATCTACAGCCTCTTGTCTAAAATATTAACTCTGATTAAAACTGGCGCCCGAGCAAATCCTATTCTGAATTCACCATCCTATACAAAATCGTGACATTCTTAGTTCATGGCCATTGTAAGAACCCGTGGTGACCACTGTACGCATCTAGACGCAACTGTGGCCACCTTAACATCTTTTGTAAAAAGTTAAATAGATGTCGAACTATACAATATTTCTTTTTATGGCATGACAAAGTATGTAACTTAAAAATGTTATGTAATTTAAATTATCTGAAAAACAAAAAAGGGTGGTCATTATTGGGTGCTTTCTCCTACTCACCTTAAATTGGCTTTTCGAGAAAACGAAGTTCTAGGAGTAGTTTCCGATGGAGATAGTGTAGCTACAGGAGTTTGAGCAGAATCTCTGTACAATCGTAACTTAACAATTTCCGGACACTGACGTAAAAACTGAACAGCCTGTTCATGGGACATTGGACATATTTCTACGTCATTGACCTGTGGGAATAATTCAAATAAGATAATTGTCTTATTAATAAAAATACAAATTAACTTACTGCTATTATTTTGTCTCCAGCTCTAATTCTTCCATCACTAAGAGCAGGTTCTCTTACTAGCGCTCTTACGTAATGACCCAGTGCGCTATCGTCTTCTTTGCGAAGGGTAAAACCTAGAGATCCTTGAATTTTTTTAAGCGTAATTTCAAATTCCTACAGAAAAGAAAGTATGTTAAATACGGCTCAACTTGAGTAAGAACTAGGGACTTTCTTTTTGTATAAAAACTACTATTTATAACTATATTGGATTTATTTTAATTTGCTAGAAAAGTTGAATTATTTCAAATAAATAATTGGGGACATCCATCAATTCTAGGTAATCACATAGACAACATAAGGTGAGGTAAGATAAGTGTTTAATTCTAATATTAGATGACAAAGAATATCTTTTGTGAATATATTTTCCATTGACGTAATAGAACTAAGCGAATCAGAACAAATTAGACAGTTCTGATATTGCAGACGACCTAGCAATTATCGCCAGGGGCGATTTGCAGGCACAGTCTCGGAGCGATCTCAAACAGCTCTAAACATAGTGGTGCAAAAAGGAACAATTGTCCATTAACGCACAAAAAACAACAGTTGTACCATTCACAAAAAAACGGGTACTTACAGGTCTAAGACCACTAGTACTAAACAACACAGTTATCCCATTCATTACAGAAGTCAAATACCTCGGAGTCATATTTGACCAAAGGCTGACGTGAATCAACATCTCAAAAAAACACACATAAAGCTACAATAGCTCTCGTAAGCTGTAGAAGAATATGTAAGAAAAACTGGGGGCTAAACCCCAAAATGACCATATGGTTATACACAAGGGTAATAAGACCCATGACAACCTATGGCGCAGTGGCGTGGGTAACCAAAACTACACACTCAAGTGCAATAGGCCAACTCACTAGCATTCGGCGGTTTGCCTGTCTAAGTAAAAAGGGATAATATTCTAGCTATGCCTACTGATAGATCCATAACCACATACAAATTTGAAAGAAATTTTCAAATTCAAATACTAGCCCGAAAATCCTGGAAACAGGGACCTCCCGTACAGTCTGAACTCGTCTGGTACACAGACGGTTCAAAAACCAAGGAAGGAGCCGGTGCTGGAATCTATAGACCCAGTTCGAAATCAACGATTTCGCTGAGTTTAGGAAAATATACAACAGTGTTCCAGTCTGAGCTAATAGCCATACAACACTATGCAAGATAAATATTAAATCAGCAACTATCAGGCAAAACTATTGCCATATATTCTGATAGCCAAGCAGATCTAAAGGCAATTATCTCACAAGAAATCAAATCACGACTGATGAAAGACTGTCTAGAAGACCTGACAAAGCTAAGTAGTCAAAATAAGGTGACCCTAGCCTGGGTTCCAGACCATGAGGGATATCAGGGCAACTAAAAGGCCGACGAATAAGCTCGAGAAGGCTCAGATAAGGCCATGATAGGCCCCGAACCCTTCTGTGGAGTTGCTAAGGTATTGTGCAAAGCATCCATGAAACAATGGATGCAAAAAGAGTCTCAGGAATGGTGGAACAACTATCCAAGACTGAGACAGGCCAAACAGTTCATTAAGGAACCATCGGCCAAGTTCACGAAAGATATACTGGATCAAAAGCATCAAATCGTTAGGATAACAGTAGGCCTTCTTACTGGACACTGTCGCCTCTAAGGGCACATGAGCGTCATAAATCCAGCAGAAGAAGCAACTTTTGTGCAGGTTTTCTGAAGAAGAGGAAACATCATTCTACGTCCTGTGCCAATGTGAAGGCCTGACTGGAATGAGGTTTCTAACATTAGGCGAAGAAAAGCCAAATGCATGCAACTACATGCGGGAGCCACTGTCAAAGCTACTAAGTCTAATAAAGAAGACCAGACTAGACGACATACTCTAAAACAAACGGAGTCCCACAATAGATCTGAAAAGGTCGTGGTGGACAAGGACAAATAACGTCCAACTCCTAATCTAATCTAAATTAAAGCTGACTATTATAAGGTGTTCTCTATTGAAAAATGACTCTTTGATATAATTTCAATGTATGTTAGAGCATCTAACATAGAATAGCCACTGCGACAACCAGTTTGAGCTTCAGGCAGCAAGTTATTCGCTTCCATCTACAAAGTAAGTCTGGTATTGACCATTATTTCAAAAAAAATTCCCAAGCAGCTTGTAAAAGATATTGGTCGGTAATTGTTTGGATCTGAATTGCATTTATCTGGTTTTAGGATTGGTATTATTCTAGAGATCTTCCAGTTATTAGGAAATATTTCCGAGTTCCAGATTTGGTTAAATAAATATAAAATTGTTTGTTGTTCACCCTTTACCAAATTTTTTATCATGCTATAAAGGATATTATCATGGCCAGCACTAGCTTCTTCACTATCTTGTAAGGCATATTTTAGTTCCATCATTGTTAATGCTTGAATATAAGAGGCATCATGGTGTGAATTGAAGTCGAGACCTGATCTTTCTTCGTCTGCTTTATGCCTTAAGAAATGTTCGCCATAGCCAGTAGATCTACTAGTGATTTCATAGTCTTCTGCAAATTTTTCACAAATTTGATGAGGTTCCATTATTAAGTCATCGTCAGATTTTATGGCCCGAGGGATGTCAAAAGTATTTTTTTATGAAATTGCTTTTATTTTCCTCCATAATATCTGAGGAGTAATCGTTGTTATATATTCCTCCCACGAAGCCTTTTTCGATATATTAATTTCTCTTCTTGCTCGAGCCCTAGCTCTTTTGAATAGAACTAGGTTTTCTTAGGTTGGACATCTCTTGAATTTATGGTATGCTATCTTTTGGTGAATAATTGCAGTTTTAACATCCTCATTCCACCACGGTACTGGACGATGAGATACTGTTGGCTTCGACAGAGGAAAGAGTTCCTTAGCAGCATCTAAAACGGCTGACAATCTTGACAGCTTCGTCTATATTATCTGGGAGGTTAGGAATGTTGACACATTCCCTATATCTTCTCCAATCGGCTTTTTTAGTTAGTCATTTTCCCTTGATTTTGAATAATCTTGCAGGTGTCAATATAGATAACTATAGAGAAATGATCACTTGAGTGGGGGTCGGTGTGGGCATCCAATGTTAACTTAGGGGCCAAATGTGAAGAACATAAGGAGATATCAATACACGATGTATAGCAGGTTCTTGCATTGTTTAAAACTAATATATTATTATTTTCTATTACAGATTCCATGTATCGACCTCGAGTATCCATTACTATAGATCCCCAAGATGGTGAGTGCGCGTTAAAGTCACCGATAAATATTAGAGGTTGTGGCAGTTGATCGAAAAGATTTTGAATATGTTAAGGTTGCCAGTTTCTATCAGGTAAGTAGATGTTACATATAGTAGGTTTCAATTGAGTCTCTAGATAGAGGCAGTCCAGGTGGACTGCCTTTACTTGTAATTCTGTATTTAATTCTATTCCTTTTACAGGAATGAATACAGATAGCCAATCCTCCCCTAGCTCTTTAGAGAGGCTGAACATCCTTACGAGTCAATCTGAGAATTGGGTTACCCTCTACACTTTTTTTTCTTCTTGGTTTGCCTTTTGACCAACCCGGTTTTTTCTTTCTTTTTGATATTGATTGTCTGTCTGATTCATCATAGGATCGGGACATCAGGTAGGGTGAAAAATTATGGGACGTAGGAGGGGGCGATACAAATAGGTAGCTAATAACTTTAATAAGGTGGAGAATCTATATCTATCAATGGACTTACCCCATGATAATATTCATCTTCAGGTGTTGTGTATGCATTCGAAGGTAAATTTAAATTGTTAGGAGGTTCCCTTCTAGGAGGGGGTGGAGGAACTTCTGATATGGGACTCACGCAGTTTAAAACGTCAGGAGGAGGTCTACATACTTTTAAGTCTACATGATTAGAAGCCGTTCTGAGTACTTCTAGAGCTTCCTGAAAATAAAAACAAAATGTATATTTGGTGTTAATTCTTTAACGTTTTTGAGTCACAGAATAAACAAAAATGGAATTCTTCCCTCAGAAGACCGTGTTAAAGTGATCAATTCATTTAGGAAAATTGAAAAGTTCAGCACAGCTTCTTGTATTGTTATATAATTTACTTAAACCGTGTCATCAAAAAGGCCAAAAACATAAAGTACAATTATTGTGGACGGAATAATGTAAAAATTCTTTTAATAAAAGTAAACTTGCTTTAGGATCATTAACAGGCAACAAAAATGAAAATTTTTGTCTTTCTGTTGATAGTTCCAGTACAGCGGTGGAAGTTGTACTTGAACAATATTCTAAAGGCGAATGCATTCCCATTGCTTTCTTTTTAAAAAAATTATCGCCATCTGAAACTAATGACTCTACTTTTGGTAGAGAGCCCTTAGCTGCCTACCTTGCTCTGGCATATGAGGTCTCTTCTGGTTTGACATCTTGATGTTTGATGATATTAATAATGTCCAAGATCTAAATAACATTTTTACCACAGTTTTTGCAAGGTAAAGGCCTTTACTTTTGACCTATTTTGATGGGTACATCATGCAGTAGAGTATTGTTTACTTTGAAAATTTTACTTACATAATTAGTGAGTCCCGTAAGCGTAATTCCATTAGCTTCTAGGAGAAGGTCTCCGACATTCAATAGGCCGCACGAGGAAGCCGGTTGGTGAGGGAACAGTCTTTTGATTCTGATCAGTCCAGGCCAAGAACCGTTGCTGTCTATACCACCTGTGACGCTCAAACCTAGGCCCCGGGAACCTTTGGTTAGTTTTACGAGGAACGTACTTTCTGAAACAAAAAATAATAATTTTGGATTTTTTATTTTTTTAAATATGTTTATACATTATTCAACTAAATATTGTCTTGGATATAATGGTTTGACCAGTACGCTTGTTGCCTTCAAACAAGCCACACCGGTTTTTGTGTGAGACAAGTAGCAGAGATAAGTTTACTGTTTAATACCAAAGTCCATAAAAAAAAACACGTCTAGTTCAACTGATGAGGAAGAATTCTCCGGATTGATGGATGTAGATCAAGATATTTCCACGTCAATGAAAAGAAAATACAACGAGTTGCTAACGAATTTACAGCAATTGAATAAAGAATCGCTAGATGAATTTATCGGAATCTCCAAAAAAGGCTAATAGATAAGAACAATGAATCGAGCGCACCTCCAAAAAAACCAGTTAAAGATAAAGAAGGATATTCCGTAGTTTCTTATAAAAAAAAACAAAGCAAATCCAAAACCAAAATAATAATATTCCATCAAATAAATATACAGGGAGATCCATAAATTTCTCACCACACCAATAATACCATTAGTAATAGAATCCAAATGGCTGATTTGTGGGAAGAAACAAGACCAAATAATAGTGATATAATATTAAAAACATCTGCTAAAAAGTAATACTGCTAAAACGATATTAGAAAATGCACTAAAGATCTTAAAAAATAACAATAAAATTATGGAATATAGCGCAACAATACCCTACAACCAAGCTTCAAGAGATAACAAAACTCCAGCGACTCAAGTCTACTCTGTCGAAAACGAATTATCGGACAAAGAAATCTTACAAAAAATGGCCTCGTCTGGAGGGGAATTCCACTAATATAAACGAATCATCTAAAAAAAGTCAGACATTCCAACAAACTTCATAAGAATTATCACAAAAAATCTAAAATTTTACGAAAAACTTCTCTCTGAAGGATTATATAACAAATCCCTCCATTATGCTGTGAATACGAGCTCTCCGCTGTCCCCAGCCCTAATGCCTTGCAATAAGTGTTTGAAGTTTTCTCACTCAACAGAAAACTGCACAGAAACAAAAAAAATGCAACAAATGTTCTGAAGCGCATTCCACGAACAAGTGTCCAACCACGCAAAATGCAGTGGATGTGTCTCAGAAAATCATCAAGCTTGGTCATTTAAAAGACCAACAATACCAATGTAATGAAGTCAATTTTTCCTCAAAGTTTATTTTAATTTCTTATTTTTAATAAATATTAACGTGCTTGAAACGTTGGTTCTGGGCTAAAACAGGTGCGCACTGCCGATCGACATATCGATGCGCGGTAGTATTGCCGTTGGTGGGGTTTCTGCTATGAAAAGAGACAGTGTTGCCAAGATTAAATTCTTCTGTTTGCAGTTTAGTCATATCAAAACTTTACTCCGAATAGTGCACGTGTTGAATGATCGAAAATGGTTGGTAACGATTCGACTTGCTTGTTTTTAGATCTATCGACGAGTGCCTGAACTAAATGGTAAAACAGGAAAGGGAATCGTCGGTTGAACCAGGCACGAGATTGAATTAAAAATAGTAGTTCTTAATAGACTTGATTTAAGCCAATTAAAATGAATAAATTTTATATGAAACTTTACCTACCATTTTTTAGCTTTATTGTAAGTTTAATAATTTTCACAATTTATCACAGATAAATATAAATATATTTTTTAAATACCTTTTATTGGCAAATAAAATAAGAACTAAAATGTTTTAAATGTTTATTTTAAAAGATCAGTCCCAAACCAATACATAATATTACACAGACACAAACTAGAATAAAGATATATAATGCCTGGCATTTTAAATGATACTCTTCGCAGTTTAACAGACCCCCTTAACCCCCATTTTTAAGCAGATTGTTTTCAAAATCAATAGGCCTCATCTCCTTATAGACCTTGATTTTTACTAAAACTTTCATGTTGATATCGCTTTTCATTTTTGATTTTTTTTTAATTTCAACCCCCCTTAAATCCCCCATATTTAATCAGATTTTTTTTTATAATGAAAGGGCTTCTTCTCCTTTTAGAGATTGATGTTTGCTAAAAATTGTTTGTGAGCGGCGCGCCAATTAATGTGTTCTTTGGCAGTTTGCAGGATCTGTTGGCGTGTTGTTTTCTCTTTTTAGCTATATGCATTCGGCATATCGTCTCACTCGTATTAGGCACACTCTTTATAATGCGTCACAGACACAGTATACTTAGGTATACTGTGAAACAGAGGCATTCGTATTGTAAAAATTTCAGAATAATATTATACTTTAAATGGTGTAAATTAATATATTTTATATATTTGTACAAAATAAAATATTATGTCATCTTCTTGCTTTATTTATTCTATGCTGAAAAGAGGGCATTCAAGGAAATATCTTTCTGTAAACAATTATACAGTCTACAAATTATCAGATCACTAAAACAGCAGACAGCAACAAAATCAGGAAAAACTTGTAAATAAAACTATTTTCTCCACGTTTCATTCACAGATAAGTCAGAAAACATGTAAATTATTAATATAATATGAAACATTTGTTAAATACATTATTTATAAGGCTGATTTATAGATTTTATTATATTAGTAGCTTAGTTGATATTCTTTGCAAAATGAATTATTTTAGAAAATATAATATATACCTACTATACCAATATAATTCTTCTACCTAATTTTTTCTAATCAAATTATGTTTTAAATATATTGAAACATTGCAAATTTTATATTGAAAACAAAATTATCTCATGTAATAAAATTTCCCTCTTCGCACCAACACTAAATTTAAGTTCGATCCTAAATGTACCCTTATTCCGTATCTGGCCAAATTTCAATACTAGGTAGACAAGGAAAACAACAGCACCCATCCTTCGGTACCAACAGGGAACGTCTTGAGAGGGGATATCGTAATCATATTTTTCAATCATTTTTATATCCGAAATTACTTTGCTATTTTAATGATTACGGCTTTATATTAGGTCCAATTTTAAAAATTATATTTTGATCTTATTAAGAAAAAGATTTACTACAAGTTGACATTAATCGTTCGAAAAATAGTGCATGTTTGATAATGTTAATTCTCTATTAAAAGTTGTCCTTTTTTAAACAAAATTAATAAACTTTATAATTTTTTGTAGACAAAACGGACAATTTTTTCAAAAAAGTATGAAAACCCAGGGCTAGTGCCACTTATTCTCTTTGCACATAAAAAAATATATAGTATTATCTTTAAAACTGTGTCTTCTAGGATTAAAACAGAATGCCTATTTTTAATACAAATTTCCTGCTATTGACATCGGAGCAATAACTCTTAATACAAAGTATTTAATTAAGTCCAGTTGGAGCGTCTGATAAGCTGTAGTGTCCCCATGGTAAGGTATTATAAGATTCAGGTACCAAGTAGCGTTTATCATCGTAGGGGCTAAGGGCAATTTTCTACTGAGTCATTGAATAAACTTGATGTTTATCTGAACGAATTAAATTCTGCGAAACAATCTTATTTGTAAATGTCTCCAAACAGTTTACATAATCTTCAAAAGTTATTACGCTATTAACTATGGATTTTTTCACGCCCTTTGCTTTCTTGATTAATTCAACATTTAACAAAATATCTTCAATTTCTTTAGAATCATATTCTTCTTCAGTTTTAACAATTTTTACAGTATATAATTTCGAACGAAGGCCAATAAAATCAGTCATTGGTATACTACTGTTTTCATCTTTAATCATACCTAGTACTTTTTTTATTAACTAAGGAATTCCGTAAACGTTGTTTAGTGAATAGTCTGAAGTATCAAAATATTGAGTACAATCATGTTTTATAATTTTATATGGATCATGATCTCGAATTTCATAGATTAGACTGTCCGTATCTGTGTATAAAAAAGAACAATTATTTCCAAATTCACTTTTTATATACCCATAATGAAAGTCATAAATAGTTGTCTTAGCCAAATCCAAAATGCTCATTCCAATATAAATAGGTTTGTTCAAAAATATCTCCAGTTTGTGTGCTATTAAATTTTCATTGAATATTGTACATGATTTAAATTCAGGTTTTGATATCATTGCTTCGGCACCATAAAGCCCCTGCCATTGCTGAATTAATTTCACATTAAGATATTTCCTCACATTTTCAATATTTTTTCCAAAGATGCCGTTATTCATAAGTTTATATAAGTTCTTTTCAAATTTGTTTTTCGAATTTTTTCTAAATTTAGTGTTAAAATCTATGGGACTGGTTAAAATTTAAAACTCTATGAATTTTTGTTAGCTTTAATCCATATTTTATCGCTTGTTTTAAATTTCTATAGGACCTTGGACACCAATGCTTTTTAAATGGAAAACGTGTAGTTCACTCTGGATAGTAGAGTGCTGGTGTGGACATTTAAGTAAAGATTGAACAAATATTGCTAATAATAGTTATTTGTAACAGAGTAAAGTCAATATTGGACAATTAAAATAAAATATATTTTGTTTCTAATGGTAAATCATTCAGTGTCAAAGTATGTGAGCATGAGCCATATTCTTTTGCATTAAGAATATGGCTCATAATAAATCCTTCTTACATACCATACAAATTGTACTAGCTGAAGGACCTAGGTCGATGGCTATTTGGTTGTAATATTCATAACCAATAAAGTGCTTTAATTATTATTATTTATTGGTTTGGTTAAGAACACCAATAATGTCAAATTACTTTCGATAGTGATCGTAGAAAATTTTTTATATTATATTATTAAAAACGTTCCGAATATTCAATATAATATTGAAATAATATTATCTGGAAAGTCCAACAACAAAATAAAAGAACGTTCGTTAAAATTTACGAACCTAATAAACTTGGATACTTTAGTTCTTAAAACATTAGGATGTTGTTTAATTATAGAGAAACCTTATACTGGAAAACTTTAAAACTGATTTAAAACGAGTAGTGTCGATGGTGATGAGACGATATCCCTGGAAAAGTTCGTTTCCTGAAAATCCGGGCATTCGTCATTGGAAATAAGGAAAAAAGAGAAAACACTAGAGCGAGTCAGTACAGCATGAGTTTCATTTCCTCGCTAACGGCACTATACACGGGATACGACGATGTAGTGTGAATAATGAACAAAGAAGTATTTCGAAAGAAGGACGAGACCGTTTACATTACAAATTAAAAAACTCTACAGACATTCAACACAACAGGAGTCGCCTTCAAGGGTTTTTTTTTTATAAAATATTTATTTTCTAGTTATTTTTTATTAAGATTCTCATATTAAATTCAAATATTGTTGGTATTATAGTCAGTTGCAATTTATAGTAGAAAATCGTCTCTTTAAACATGAAGGAAGGTTGTGTATTAGGCGGAACAGGAACAGTGCTCTTAAATGTTTTCTGTTTGGGGAACAAATATGATAATATTAATATTTCGTAAGAATGTAAGATTTTTTAGTTTTCCTAGATTCTAACCTAAGCAACAAGTGGTTGCATCTTAGCAAGAGGAAAGATAAACTTAATATAAAAACCTTTCCTGCAAGATTCGTGCCAAAAATCCCAGAGACCAATTTTACACCGAAAGTAACGCGTATAGATACATAAAATTAGTTATTTTATATTTTTTAATATTTTTTTGATCCGAATCTTAATAAACATCTTTCATTTTAAACATTTTGTTGTAGCGTTACAGAGAAAATAAGCACTCCTCTCTCCCTAATGAGAGTCAGGCTATGAGTGACGTCATGCGCATGGCGAACACTTAGCATCCGGACCTGGGTAGAATTGGTGTAGAATTTCCTACTCATTTTAGTTTAGCCACAGCTTATTCAATATACAGCTCCACAACTCCATGTCGGCGTCTTTGATCTGGCGGTCGAGAACCAAGCAAGACGGAATGGTGCTATCTCTGTTAGATTCGAGGGAAAAGTCCAGCCCGGATTAAACAATTTTTTTATTATTGAAAAAATTGAAAACCTTGGCGTAATAAGGTTGGTTACATGCCATATTAAGTAAGTTTTGGGAAATTAAATTTTTAATTTGTTTTAAATCTGTCAAATATAATTAGAAACATTATTTAAATATAAATATTACGAAAAATAGCACATCTTTCGGATTAGAGGTAAAATAATTTGTATGTGGCTAGTAAAATCCTCGTTAACAAATGTTTTGAGCTAAAACAGTCACTTCACGACAAATTGTGGCTTGGATCCTTTTTACACCAAGGGCTTCAATTGTTAAAGAATTGTGTCACGCTCGTGGATGCAAATCAAGTGGTACCCCGTGTCTCTGGCAAGTGTTACTCTTCGCGCAAAGGGTTTATACCTAGATAAACGAATGCTTCGACTGAGGTCTGGGAACTCTATGGTATTTTGGAATTATAAAGAATTTGTGCTTTTATTTTAACAATATTGGTTATATTTAGATGTATTCTTATTAATTGAAATACAGATTTGTAGAAGTAATACTTTGACAGTTTTTATTAATATAATATATTCAGTTTTTATCTGACCATACCGAAGTAGGGAATTTTGAAACTTTATAGTAATGTGAAATTTGAATTACAATATTACACGATATTACATAATTAGTACTTATTTTAGGTAGGTACTAAATTTGTACTTGGAGAAAGTAATATCGATTTTTATAAGAAAACTTGAAAAGTAAATTAATTTAGTTCCTATTTCTGATGTAAAACTTAAGTTTTGGTTTAAACCAAGAAAACAAATAAATTATAGTTTGTTCAACAATGGTGGATATGATAGCAATATCACACAAAGACGAAGTTTGAGCACGACGTCGTATGCGGAGTACTCAATCGTCTGATTGTGATATGGACAATCCACTCGATATGGTCAGTATATTTTTTCTACGACCCACTAACGAAAATCTACAAATTTAAAAAATTATTTTAGGTTATTTAGACAAAATAACTAATTTTAAAATAATTTACGAAGTTGACTAATTTATAAAATAAAATTAACATGAAAAATTAATTAGTCCTCGGCCTAGATTCGATCCCGGGCTTTTCGCGTGGAAGGCAGATGCTCTGTCCTCATCTTCACCGAAACTTTCAGGACTTTAGTTTTAATACTCGTAATTAAATTAGTATCATGTAGTTTGATTAAAATTTATTTTTTTTTAAATGTGGACACAATAAAAACAAAAATGCTATTATTTATCGAGTCTACACAAACATTTTAATGTATATTTAATATCAATAACTAAAATATATATTGACAATTAGTTTAACAGAATTGTCACTTATTTAAAAAAATTTAAATAATAGGAGTTGGGTGACCAAAATATGAACTGTGATTTGTAGATTTAATTTTGTTAAAGTGTTCTCACTACCTAAAATGGATATGAAATATATTCGTAGTTGAACGCAATAACATACTTTTTCGTTTTGTAGTATGTGCATAGATTGGCTAATATCCATGCACAGATTACAAAACGAAAAAGTATGCTATTGCCTTCAATTGAACGAATATATTTCATATCCATTCTAGGTAGTGAGAACACTGCAAAAAAAAATAAATTCGCCAATCACCGTTCATATTTTGATCAACCGACTGCTATTATTTTTAAAATTTTAAATAAATGACAATTCTGTCAAACTAATTGTCAGTATATTTTTTAGTTATTGAGATTAAACATACAATAAAATAAGTTATTCTTTTGGAAAACGTTAGCATGGATGACTAAAGGGTATTGGGTTAATTAATTCTAAAAGTGTGGTACAAATGTTATTTTTTGTAGCCAATTCTTCAAAATTATTTTGAAATATCTTTTCAATATTGAATATTAGTTCTACAAATTCATCATTTGACAGTTGCAGATTTCCAAATGTATCTGGATTGGCGTTATCATATGCCTTTAAAAAGCAATAAAAAGAAAAATCATCTAATTCAACGTGATCTTTGTTATATTTAAGACAGGTATCGCAGAGGAGTGGATCCGCAAGGCTTTTATTAAAAGGTAACCACACACATACCTGATAAAATTTTTCTGTATCAATTCGTCTTTACAATAATTTAGGGTGTTAATAATTTTATCATAAAATAAAATACAAGGTGTTCCATTTAAAAAACATACATTTTAATTTGCCAGGCAAAAACGTGACACCCTGTATATCCAAAGATATTTTTAAAATATGTAGGTATTTTTCAAATCCATATAACTTTTATTTAAAACTTTCTTGCGTGTTTACAACAAAATAATGAACAATAACGCACTAATGGGATACCCTGTATAAATTATATTTTTAACAATGAAAATTTCTTATAATGTGGTACTTATCGGTTTGGGTCCTTGGGAAAACTAAAGAATGTTTTCTTGCAGGTATAACCCTTATTAAAACAGCTTTTGATTGCACAAACAGAATGATGTCTTTTTTTTTCACTCATTCTACTCATAGCTAAAGAGTCACCAAAATAATAACAGTACCTTTAACTCAAACAAAATCAACGAAATTATAGGCTCCACGAAATTATACAATCAACGAAATTATAGGCTCCACGAAATTATACAATCAACGAAATTATACGCACGACTCAACACCTTACCTAAGTACGCTTCTGAACACCAAAACCGTCTTTTCCCTTCGAAGGCGGAGCTTAAGCGATGCGCGACGAAATCGACGCAAACTGTTGCCGCCAAGAGAGTGTTTTAGCTGTATTGTATAAGCTGTGGTATTGGTTTTGTCATATGTGGGATCGGATGCTCTGTTTTGTGGCGTGTATTATATGAGTGAGATGGTCTTACTACTCTTACTGTTAAATGTTTGGTGGTATGATATTTAATAAGTGCACAATAATAATATAATTGTCTTATGTCCATAATTTTTGTTTCGAGATACAATTGAGGATATCGAAAATTCTTATCACAAATAAGTTTTAGAAAACGTTTTTGTGTTATTTCTAACAAATGTATAAGAGTTTTCATTGCAGCTCCCCAAAGACTTTAGGTGGTGAGTGGATAGGACATTTTTTAAACATCTAAACCTATATAATATTACCTGAAATTTCCTTATTATAAATTTTATATGTAAATCCCATTTGAGGCGTTTGTCTATAATAACTCCTAGATATTTAATATTATTTACAGGTGTAATTTGAAAGGGAACATTTCCTATTTCTATGGTTAGATTATCAAAACTAGGTACACAAGATTTGTTACAGCTGAATGGTATTTAATTTGTTTTTTCCAGATTTACTGTAAGTAGTTTGTAATCCAACCAATTTTTTATATTTTTAAAGTCAATTTCATTTTTTATTTTAAGACTGTCCCAAGTTTCAGCAGTGTAAAGAATAGCTGTGTCATCAGCAAAACCTAGAACGTGACCTTGGCTTGGTAATGAGAATAAACCATTTATGTAAATATTAAACAAAACAGGCTCTAAGACCGTACCTTGCGGTATTCCGAATTGAACTGTTCTAGGTTCGCTGGTGACATTATCCACTCTTACACATTGCTGTATGTTTGTTAAATATCCTTTAAAAAGTTTTAAGCCCTGTCCTATATCCTCTAATGATTTCAACAAAAGGTCATGATGGACAGTAACAATTTTAAACGTGTAGGATTTTCTTTATTACCAAATTCCCTCTGATTTTTTAGGAGCTAAGTAGATTGTTTGTATTCACATTAATCCAAGACTGTAAGATTCGCAGTCACAAATTTAATCGTTTTTTCCCCGACTATAGAAATAAATTTAAAAGTAATTAGTTTATCAGCACATTGTTTCTATTGATAGGTTCTTGGTTTTTTTTTTATTCCATCCGTAGATAAATCGGTAAGATTTGATTTAGATATTTAAATGGACCACGACCTATCTGTTTGTTGATCCAGCTTCCACCAAGAGAGTAATTTATATATTTTCACTGGAGAAAACAACCAAATTTTTTAAGTGAGAGTGCCGTGCTCCACTCGATCCATCATTATATCTCGTATTTTAAAGTTTATTTTATCCAGTTCATTTCTGATGATTTATCAACATTATTTTAAAACATCTTAGTACTCCATTGGTCAACTGTCAGAAGTCAATTATGGAGACATTAATTTTTTTATGGAATAACACGGAGATAAATTATTAAACTTGATTATAAAAATTCGTAAAGTTTGAAAATCCAGCTTTCTGAGAGAAATAAAAATCAATTTCAAAAAATTGAAATATTCCTGCTTAATTAAAATATTCCTGCTTAATTAAAATATTCCTGCTTAATTAAAATATTCCTGCTAACCATGTAGATCTGTATATACGCATAATATGTTTCCCTTAAATCTGCAAACGACGTGTCCGTTTGAGAATCTCGCCAGGTGAATACATTAGACCACAAGACAATATTGATCAAACCCTTGGGCTTCGGTTACCTTAAGCGCACGTTTCAACCTCTGAGAAATTCCTTTAGAATGTGTGCTTTTGTTCATGAATTGTTCTGAACCTACATTAACGGATTTTAAGGAGTTTGATGAAACGAAAACCTATAGTAATAAGGAAAGTTAAACAAAAATGCGTTTTTTTTGTACATATCAACAAATAGCTACATTTTAGTACATTTATACAGGGATAGTTAGTAGCTAAAGCAAGTAACTAAAGCTATAGTAACTAAATTTAGCTGCTGACATTGTGTAAATGTCTGATTGAGTACTTGAGGCAGTTGTCAATTTAATAAAAATGCTAGTCAAGTAGATGGGACACAATTGTAGAATACGATTTAACTTAGAAAAAGCCACGGGCGTCATCAACTAGTCATCGTCTGCCTCACTTTAAAATATTCCTTCTCCGTTGCTCCAGATCGATATACCAGTGGCGTAGGCTCTTATTTAAATAAGAATTAAAGCAGTTTCCCAACAAAAAACATTTATTGGATTAAAGAGTTAAATTTTAATGATTTAAACATTTGTATATTACCTAAATAACTAAACTAAAATAACATTACATATATTTTTCGGCTTTAGACTTGCAAAACATTCAGTGGGAAGTAAATAAAAATAGCAGCACAATTTTGTAATTTAAGATTTTTATTACAATTAAAATAATAGTTATTTATGCAACTAGTGCAAAAAGTGAAACTAGAGGAGTACATCCTAGTTCGATTTTTAATGAACTATTATATTCTGTTTTTAAACTAAGAGGAGCGATTTGAATTTAAGTTGGCAATTCTGTAGCCTTCTGATTGGTCAGATTACAGTCAGTTTCACACATTACCTTTTAGCATGAACATCAGCTAATAATTGACAGTTCTGACATTTTATAATTTGATATCTCATCCATTACTTAGTTTTTTACTTTATTTCGTAAATAATAGTTCTTCAATAAGCAATTGTATTGAAAATCTACAATTATGGATCCTTCTACACTGAGTACCATTAAAGGTAGCAATTCCTGAAAAGCCTTACAAGAAAGGGAAGACACATTATTTTACATGCTGATTCTGAAAGTTTTGTAGAAAATGCATTATTGGTTTTTGAAGGTAAAAAGATGGGAGATTACCATGAAGAGATGAATTCCAAAGTATTTTAGAAAAAAATAATTTTATTACTGATTTTTTAAAACTAAAAATTGATGAATTTCTAACCAAAATGATTAAAATATAATTAAATAATCAAGCAAATTTTATTTATTAGAATAGAATAAAACTATTTACAAAATTGTTATAACATTTAAAACACCATCTACTACTTTAGGGATAATCTTAAATGTGTTATGAAAATGTTGGTTCCAGTTTTCAAAACAAATTCTGACTCATAGGCCTGTAAACTTTTGAATCCCTTTATTTGCCTTCTAGCGCATTAACCATGGGTTAACACTAAATAAGCCATAATATCCACATTACTCATAGATACCAGTTACTGTGTGATCCACTTGTCATGCACTGATTAACTTTTACTTTTTATACCTATAACAAATATATCCTTAAAAATGTAAACACATCTTTATATTTTATACTAACCTGGCTACATCTGGATATTCCATTAACAATTTTGTTAAATATTTAGTATCCATTTTAAAAAGATCATAGTTATTCTCAAAAAGTCGATTTCAAAAGCAAGAAAAAAGTATTTCTGACATCAATCAACAACCATATTGACTTTAATTTGACAGTGACATTTCGTTTTAGACACACATTTCAGATCACAATAATGTGAAATTTGCGACCGTTGTCTGGGACCAATTAAAAAATTACTTCTATGAAATTTATTCGTTTCTTAACCGCTCATTGGCCGTTCACCGACTAAGGCCGATAAAGATAATTATTTCATAAATTTTGAACACGACTATACTTTGTTTTTAAACTAAGAGGAGCGATTTGAATTTAAGTTGGCAATTCTGTAGCCTTCTGATTGGTCAGATTACAGTCAGTTTCACACATTACTTTTTAGCATGATTATCGGCTAATAATTGATATTGTTGGCAGTTCTGACATTTTATAATTTGATATCTCATCCATTACTTAGTTTTTTACTTTATTTCGTAAATAATAGTTCTTCAGTAAGCAATTGTATTGAAAATCTACAATTATGGATCCTTCTACACTGAGTACTATTAAAGGTAGCAATTCCTGAAAGGCCTTACAAGAAAGGGAAGACACCTTATTATTTTACATGCTGATTCTGATTTTGTAGAAAATACATTATTGGTTTTTGAAGGTAAAAAGATGGGAGATTACCATGAAGAGATGAATTCCGAAGTATTTTAGAAAAAAATAATTTTATTACTGATTTTTTAAAACTAAAAATTGATGAATTTCTAACCAAAATGATTAAAATGTAACTAAATATTCAAGCAAATTTTATTTATTAGAATAGAATAAAACTATTTACAAAATTGTTATTTAAAACACCATCTACTACTTTAGGGATAATCTTAATTTGGCACAATGAGTTAACATTAATTTCACAAAAAATACTTAAAATTAATACATAGGTATGTATGAATAGTTCACTTTAAAAAATATATGTTGACATGTAGTGTTATGAAAATGTTGGTTCCAGTTTTCAAAACAAATTCTGACTCATAGGCCTGTAAACTTTTGAATGCCTTTATTTGCCCTCTAGCGCATTAACCATGGGTTAACACTAAATAAGCCATAATATCCACATTACTCATAGAAGAGATACCAGTTACTGTGTGATCCACTTGTCATTCACTGATTAACTTTTACTTTTTATACCTATAACAAATATATCCTTAAAAATGTAAACAGATCTTTATATTTTATACTAACCTGGCTACATCTGGATATTCCATTAACAATTTTCTTAAATATTTAATATCCATTTTAAAAAGATCATAGTTATTCTCAAAAAATCGATTTCAAAAGCAAGAAAAAAGTATTTCTGACATCAATCAACAACCATATTGACTTTAATTTGACAGTGACATTTCGTTTTAGACACACATTTCAGATCACAATAATGTGAAATTTGCGACCGTTGTCTGGGACAAATTAAAAAATTACTTCTATGACATTTATTCGTTTCTTAACCGCTCATTGGCCGTTCACCGACTAAGGCCGATAAAGATAATTATTTCATAAATTTTGAACACGACTATATTTCGAAACTCGCTCTTAGTAACAAATCTAGTTACTTTTCCCTGTGTAAATGCGTCTTTTCAATTCGCTCCTCCTAGTATAAAAACAGAGTATAGGTATATTTCGAAACTCGCTCTTAGTAACAAATCTAGTTACTTTTCCCTGTGTAAATGCGTCTTTTCAATTCGCTCCTTCTAATTTAAAAACAGAGTATAGTACTCTCGCTGTCTTCACTTTCTTCCGATAAACTCGTATTTTTGTTCGTAAGTAAAAGCTTGGCAACGCTGAAGTTTGGCTCACAATAATAAGGGATCCATGTTTACGTGATAGCGTCTGTTCCACATACTTTGATTACTATACGAGGCAAGAGAGAGGTCCGACACGCCCAACATAGGGCGCGGCCATTTTGAACCCTGTGACACAGTTTACAGCTAAAGAATCAGATCGCTCACTCTGCGTCGGCACTTTTGATCTCAATGTTTCAGTTTATACACTGTGCAACTCGGATAATACAATATATGACAACCGCCTATAATAAAACAGCAGTCTTCTGCGTATCCTGAATTTGTATCCCTAGAGTGGATGTTATTTTGGAACTTTCAACTGGTCCGAGTGAGCTAACTGATTCTTTAGCAATAAACTGTGACTTCAAAAATAATATTCACTGACACTGACAGCAGCAAGCAAAATATCAGGTGCGTTTTAATCATCCGCTTCTGCTTCCGGAATTGTCGGTTTAGTCGTTTTAACCTGTCAGATTAAAACAAGAAAACCGACAATTCCGAAGCAGAAGCGGATGATTAAAACGCACCTATTAAAAATATTGCGCCAAGATATAGGCAACACGTAATAAGGGTTCAAAATGGCGGAGTTCTCTATCTCCTTTTAAAAGGCACTCAGAAAGCTGCGCAGTGCGACCATTCTCCGTATAGTAAAAGAAAATCAAAGTATGTGTTCTGTTCGAATTATATTCTGGACCATGCGGCAGTCGTACAACGTTGCCAAATTATTAAGCAATTGTATCTCTATATTAGAAAAACGAAAAAAATCGCCAAAACGCCACTGACGCTTAAATGGGATGGACCTGAGAGACAGGCAAATTATTGCGGCCTTTGTCAGGTATGATGTGTGTGGCTTTTTCTTAGTTGAATCATAGTTGAATCGTACTCTATTTACTGGTATTTAAGGTATCCTCACTACGTCACTTGTTTACTACAATTCGCACTAAACTATTCTGGACATACCTTTTCAGAATAGTAGTTTAGTGGTGTTGTTTTTAAGCTATTGCATAGCTTTTATCGCGGGCTTTGAGCGCGGCGACCGAATCAAGAAAAAAACGAAACCGTAACGAAAAAAAACCTAACACCCCCCACTCCGACCGGCACATCGGTGCCACGTTAAACAATATTAACTTCTCATTTATTCAATAAAAGAAAATCGAAAAATCGAAAAATCGTAAAATCGAAAAATCGAAAAATCGAAAAATCGAAAAATCGAAAAATCGAAAAATCGAAAAATCGAAAAATCGAAAAATCGAAAAATCGAAAAATCGAAAAATCGAAAAATCGAAAAATTGAAAAATCGAAAAATCGAAAAATCGAAAAATCGTAAAATCGTAAAATCGAAAATAAACTTAACACCTCCCACTCCGACCGGCACAGCGGTGCGGCGTTGAAAGCCGTGCATCGTCTAACGTCGTTTCAGTTCGGCAGACTTCGGCACGGTGTTTGTGTGCGTGCGTCTAGACGTATGCGTGTAGACTAGCTGCTAACTGCTCATAACTGATTCTATCTCTTTTAGACACACTTTCGGAAAAATTGAATTTGAAAATGAATAATGATCCACAAGAATCCACAACAAAATATGGGACCACCATTGACGCGATATTTTCCAGATATTTAGAGGATATCAACTCTAAAACTAATGTTTCCTATTTCAGTTACCATAAACGTATAGTTTCAATGATAAAAATTCCTGAATAACCTACATGTATTGTAAGATAATAAAAATATTTTAAACAATATTAACTTCTCATTTATTCAATAAAAGAAAAAAATTTGTTTTCTTATCGGTCACCACGCTCAAAAAGTGTAACTTGAATTAATATCAAAGAAAAAACTTGAATTAATATCAAAGAAAAAAAATACTGCATAAATAAAATAAATAAATAATTATAATTGCATAAGTTGATAAAAAACGCTATGCAATAGCTTTACCGCGGCAGTTCCCGAGTGCCACAAGTATTTTTATTTTAAAAACAAGAAAAATGACATCAGTGTCTCGCTAAGATGAAGGTATCACATTGAAATTTGTACATGAGTATCGATAAAGTGATATTTAATTTTATTCTGGTAAGAATAATAGTTCTCACAAGGGTGTTAAACTTTGTTATAAAAGGACCAACCTTATGCAGCAATTACTCAAATTGCTGCTTCTATTTATCGGAGCAATTTGTTTTCCACACCTGTTTTTCAGCAGCTAAACGCCAACTAAACAAGTGTAGACAGGTCAGTTTAATTAATTTTATTAGCTGCGGAGAGAACTTTTGTTTTCTAAGTTTTGACATGTTTTAAAAATGTCTAGTTAGAGTGAAGCGACAATATTAAAATTTGTAGAAAAATAACTTATTAAGCAAAATCAGTGGAGTGTTAAAAATTCTTTTCTTTACCTTTGTGTGTTGTGATATTAGTCAATAAATCAGTTGTTTCCCGAGAAGGAATGGTCGCTCGTCGAAAATCGTGCGTGGTCCTTCAAACAGTTCAAAACTTCGCGATTTATCTGTTGTATAGTCCGTTGCAAGATAATCTAGAAAGCGCAATGATCAGAGCCGGATTAGGTTGAGTGTTATTTGTTCAAATGTTAAGGGTAATTTTTAAAATTTAATTACTTTAAAGATTTTGTTTGCGGTTTAAATTCCATTAAAAACATATAACATTCATTTCATTAAAAATATGTACATAGGATTTT
This sequence comes from Psylliodes chrysocephalus, assembly GCA_927349885.1. Taxonomy (NCBI): domain Eukaryota; kingdom Metazoa; phylum Arthropoda; class Insecta; order Coleoptera; family Chrysomelidae; genus Psylliodes; species Psylliodes chrysocephalus. The sequence goes on from OV651832.1 coordinate 10,346,324, forward strand.
TAATAACATTTAAAATGCATAAAAATATAACACGCTGAAACTTGTATTAAAATAAAAAAAAAGTAACAAAGATTTTATTTCCAAACACAACATGTTTAACTAAAAAATATATTGAAAATTGAAACTGACTAAAATTATTAAGTATTAATATAAAAAGAAAATGCAAATAAAAAAATCAATTTTGTTTTAAAACGCCAGGAAGATACTGGAAAAAAATTTCTGAGATCATTCGAGACATCTCAAGATCCCATTTAAAACAAAAATGGAATAAAAAAATATTAAAAGAAAAAAATATGAATGAATTACTATAAAGTGGTCCAAAATAGTGGGAAAACGCAACTTTTACCCCTTTTTCAACGTTCTTGATAGGAAATAACGGGCTTCATGGCACATGGATCGATACTTATGGGTTTTCCCATTGTAATAAACTTTGAATCATCGAAAAATATCAATTTTTCACCGAGTTCTGAAACAATTTGTCCACCCGTTTACAAGCTAATCAGCACTGCTATAGAGATAAAGCAGGTGAACGAGGGTACTTTTGATTGCGGTTATCTCGAAACCTGTCGAATTCCCGACAAAAATCATAGACCATTTTTGTAGATAATGATAAGAGCTTTCTTTTTTTATCTATACAAAAATTCTCTAATTTGCATATTGTGGAAGATATTGGCGGAAAACCAATTTTAGGGTCCATTTTGGGCTCTTTCCGACGCAGCAGAGTTGGTAAAAGTTTCACCCTTGAAAGCAACCGTCAAGACCTAAGAATTGAGCCGCAAAGGAAATCTGGACCGACTTAATGACAGCTTTGCATATTTTCAGGTCTTCAGTTACTGGACTATATATAATTTTTGAGAAATTGAACAATGAATATTAAATTATTTACAATTATTTTTAAAACCACGATTCCTAGCGAAAAGCTAAAATTTGATTAAAAAAACACTAATTACTCATTAGCATATCGATCGTTCTAATTGAGAAGGAATAAAGCGCGAATTAAAAAAAAAGCGAGGCGTAGTAGATCCAAGAGATAAATTAACGGCATGAAGGAGAAACGGCATCTGCACCACACTAAAAGCGAGTTAATTGATGGGAGTCAGATTATTATCCTCGTCCTTGAACGAAGGGGATTAAAGCATTAATTTTTGCTTCCTTTTTTTCATGGATGAACTGAACGGCTTTGGCCGTAAAATCTTTGATATAATGATAGTTCGTCTAATGTCATTTTCGACGGAATATTGCTGAAGATAAAAAATTGTCCCTGGAGAGGAATGTCCTCAGTTAAAGTATTTAAGTGATTATTGGTTTCAAATAGGTGTAATAATAGAGGTTTTATAATTACCGGGATTATAGAATAAGTACTAAGACTAAGATTAAGTGGGTAAAGGTGGATTATTGATTTGATTCTTAGTATCCTGTGAGTTAATCCATTATAAAATATTAGCTTGTTAATGATTAATACCTTTCTTTCCTTGGAACTTCATTAAAATTGGCAATAATAATAAATAAAAATAAAATAATGCGTCGCTCTAATCAGTCAATCTGCCTGTCACATCTGTGCCCACCGGCCCACCGCAGAACTGTAGCTTTTGATTATAATGGAAACATTTTATGGACGTATCTTTTTGAAACTTTGCGACACGAAAGTGACTTATAACTTCTCCATCTATACGTTTTTTCCTGTTATGTATTTATGTCACTGAAAATTACTCTTCTCTTCGGTGTAACGTTTTTTCGGTGATAAAAAGAACCGAATAGACGTATTTTAGATAGAAGCCCCATTATATATCGCTCGTAAAAACGGGTGAGCGATTTTTTTAAATCCACTGTAATCCTCAAACTTCCGAATATCCCGATTCATTAGGGACACATTACTTTGACTTAAAAAATTACTAGATGGTCGAGATACGTTGTGTCTAACGACATTTATCTAGCTGTCGCTTTTCTTCTAAAGAAATAATGTATACAATTCATCAAATTTCTAGAGGCTTTCGACGACTAGACAGAGAAAGCACTACTGAGAGGCATCGGTTGGCGGGGCCGACGGATTTACGCAATGAAAGTACACTCTGCGCATCAAGTAATTCACTATTTTATTCAGACGTAAATGTCAGATGTAAATTTCGCTAAAACATTTCTTTTATTTTCGTTTGTGTTTTTTGCTCATTACAGTTTAATAGAACCTAAGTATGGAGTTTATTAGCAAATTAAGAGGCCGCGTGATTAACAGTCAATCTCGCGAAATAATAGCCAATGTTATAGAGTTTATGAGAAGAGAAGGAAACTTTAATTCACCTTCAATACCATTTAAAAATGTAAATGATCGTGTTGCTGCAGCCACAGGAGTATCTAAAAACACTGTCGTCCGCATTTCTGGAGAGAGAAAAAGAATCGATAACCGTGAGAAATCGGAATTTTCATCACCAAGAAAAACCATTAAAAAACCAAAAACAGTTAATGATATAGATGAAGCTGACAAAGGTATTTTAAAAAGAATTATTCTGTTCATGTTAATCTCGGAAAATATTGTTCCAACATTAAAAACAATTCTGACTAAATTTAGAGAAGCTACAGGGTACAAAGGAAGCTATGAAAGTTTAAGAAAAAATAATAAAGTCGCTAGGATTTCGTTAGCGGAAAACAAAAACAAACAGAAAAATATTAATGGAAAGGTTTGATATTCAAAAGCTACGTTTAGACTATCTGATTCGTTTAAAAAGTTATCGAGCAGAGGGCCGTCCAATTGTCTACTTAGATGAAACATACATTCATGCCTCCCACACACACACCAGAAAGCTTGGAGTGATAATTCAAATGAGGGATTAAAGAAACCAATTAATAAAGGTGATAGACTAATTATTGTCCATGCAGGAGGTGAAATGGGCTTTATTCCGAATGCCCGGTTAATTTTCAAATCTGGAACCAAAAGTGGAGACTACCACGATGAAATGAATTTTAATAATTTTTCTAAATGGTTGAAAGAAAAGCTGTTTCCGAACCTCCCTCCAAGAAGCGTCATTATTGTTGATAATGCTCCTTACCATAATGTCCAGGTAAATAAAGCACCAACGTCAACTTCTAAAAAAGCTGACATGCAGGATTGGTTAAGGAATCATAATATTGCTTACGAAGAGGATATGCTCAAAACGCAATTATACAGTTTAGTGCTATTGCATAAGTCACGATTTAAGAGGTATGCAATTGAAGAAATGATAAATGAACATGGTTTTAGTTGTTTGCGTTTGCCACCGTATCATCCCGATCTTAATCCGATCGAATTAGTGTGGGCATCATTGAAACAATATGTAGCTAGTAACAACACTACATTTAAGAGGCAAGACGTACAACTGTTGTGTGAAGACTTTTTTGATACGTTTTCTAAAGAGGAGTGGCAATCTCGTTGTAATAATGCTAAAATGTGGGAATCTAAATTTTATGACAGAGAAGTTACTTTGGATGAGGCAACTGATAGATTTATAATTAACTTATACAGTGACAGTGAGACTGATTTTGAATCTGATATGGAAACTGAAGAAAGTTTTTCGGAAGACCATTAAAATTATATCTGTACCTAAGATCAAAAAAGTATTATCTATTTTTACAACGAAGATGCACAAGAATCAAATTTTATTTTTTTATTATTAGATAGCTATTTTTGTTTCTGAGTTGTGTTCATTTACAGGCTCAATTTTTTTCCGTTTCTCCTTTTTGATTTTATATGGGGTTTCAAGTTGTTTTTGACTTATTTCGACGTAAATCACAACAACACACTTTTTTAATAAAGCAAACAAGTGTTAAGAGGTATATGTACGTGTAAACTACAATTACAAAAAATTGATATGAAACCCATGAAACCACCAACAAAAATGTAAAGCTAGCTTCCGTACTAGAACATGGTGTCATTCGTCGAGATAATTTATCGTTTTGTTTAATAGATCAAGAAATGTAAATATTCCCCTGTTATTTTTTATAAAATTATAAGAGAAATAAATTTTTTTCTAAATAGTATAGTTTATTATTTTGTAGAAAAACAAAATTTCGAAAATTTTAGTAATGTTTCAGAAACAACCGTTATTAATAATAGGTACCATTTTCCTTAATAAGGTAGAAATAAAATATAAACTATTTCCACGATTTACAAAGGCCTACAAAAAAATTATAGGTATTTTCCGCTATCCTATAAAATTTATATTTTCTGACTCAATTTCAAAAGGTTGAAGGAATTCCAAAACACCTTTTATGGCATAATAATTATTTTCAATTCTACATACTATCTTTAGCTGCTTTTAAAAACGTTCTAAGAAAGTCCAATCAGACCAATTTAATCCCTAAACTATTCCACACTTTTAAAATTGAATTACCTAAAAATATTAAAAACTATTTAAAATAACTTGTTTAGCAGACTGTACAATAGCTATCTTAGTCACACGTAGCGCGTTCTCTGTCTGGGCGTCGAACACCTCTAGAAATTTGATGAACTGTATGTTAGGGTCAAAGATGATATTTTGGTCTTTAACGATATTGGCCGATCATTTTCGTAAATTTCCTATTTGATTGGGCATTCTGCTGACTTTAGTGCCCGGTCAATATCGTCAGTGCCTAATTTACAACACTGCCCATAACATATATAATAGGAAGATAATATACTTATAATTATTAAAATAAGTATAAATAATGCCCTAATTTTAATAAAAAAACAAGATTTGTTATCATTAGTTTCTGTTTTTCCTTTCTCCTTTTCTTCCATTGGCGTAAAATTTTTAAGGGTGCAATTATTTAAAAAATCAAGTTCTACGCCTATGTATTATTATCGGACAAAATTTTAAAACCATTTTTTTTGCCACATAAAGCTCTACCAATATACCAAATTTCAGCAAAATCGCATATACCGTTTTAAATTTATATGAGAAAAACGTGCTTCTTTCTAGTGTAGCGCATCTGTAACTATCGTATCGTACACTCTGAGTCATCATTCGTTTCTTGCAACGATTTACACCAGTTTACACCAGTTTAAACCAGAAAATAGAACTTAACAAGGCGTTTTAGCCACTAATTTCGGCGAATTTTAAAAAATCATTAACAAGAGATTAAGAGCTTAAATTTAAGGATTATATTAAGAATACTGCTGTTGAGAAATACATTTATTTTCATTATGATATTTCAAAATTTAAAGACCTTTGATTTTTTTTCTCGGAAACTGGAAGGAATTAAAACTTTAAAATATATGCATATTCTAGATATTATTGCCTAATATATTTTGCCAAAATTTTAATTTTTTAAAAAAATTACTTTTTGAGATATTCTTGTCCGAAAATTATAAGGGGGTGCTGTAATCACCTTAACTGATGACATTATATATCGAATATTTTCCTGCACTGTTTGTGATAAAAGTAGATATCAACAGCTAGCTGTTTGTGATAACAGTAGAAATCCATGGCTGACTGTTTTGTGATAACAGTAGATATCAATGGCTGACTGTTTGTGATAACAGTAGATATCAATGGCTGACTGTTTGTGATAAAAGTAGATATCAACAGCTAGCTGATTGTGATAACAGTAGAAATCAATGGCTGACTGTTTTGTGATAACAGTAGATATCAATGGCTGACTGTTTGTGATAAAAGTAGATATCAACAGCTAGCTGATTGTGATACCAGTAGAAATCAATGGCTGACTGTTTTGTGATAACAGTAGATATCAATGGCTGACTGTTTGTGATAACAGTAAATATCAATGTCTGACTGTTTGTGTTAACATTGATATCAATGAGTTTCCTGGACTGTTTGTGATGACAGTCGTTAATAAGAAAATCCTGCACTGTTTGGTAAGTATAACGAATATTTACATATTACTGTTTGTGACAACAGTAGATACAGAATGTTGCTCTTTGCGATCAGTAGTTGGTTACAATAAAAGAATATTTTCTAAGAGTACTTAAAATATTTCTTGATTATGATATTGAAGAATATGCTGATTATGACATTGGACATTTATGATTTAAAAGCCATACCTATAGCCGTTTATGACGTCAGACTATTATCAGTTTCATCCACTGATCTGTATTATTTTACTGGATAGGATATAGCCCCCTAAAAACGTTCCGAAAAATTGGCCGATTTGGGCAAATAATATGGCGGACCGGATGTTATTTAACATAACCTCTATTTCCATTTGTCATTTAATTGTGTCAACAAATTACGATGAGATGTTTTTTTTTATTTATTTAGGTAGTATCGGATAGCATTATTATGATATAAACAATAAACGTTCATTCGTGAAGACACAATATGCTTCACGTTTCCATTTATATATTTTCTTTTATAAAAAAATCAAATTATTGGTGAATTATCCCGAAGGACATTGCCCGCAGAAGGAATAGAAGAAGAATAAGAAGAAAAACTAATCAAATTATAGGTTAGGTATGTCAAATTATCCCAAAATTCAGTTCTGTGAACCCACCATAATTTGCCCAAATCGGCCAGCAGTGTTGCACTTCCGGTCTCCTGGGTGGAACGGATTTTTAGTATGTTAAATATAGCCTATATCCTATCCAGTAAAATAATACAGATCAGTGGTTTCATCATGTAAGTACATATCTTCTACTGTTTTATCAAGTTATGACATCAAATAATTATGAATTACATCCTCTTTTTTAATCTGATTGTGAAATCAGATATTCACTATATATAGATATTGAGCTTTATTTCAATTATTTATTAAAAAAGCATTATTTATTCCAACGCTCACTTGCGGTATTTTGTGCCCTGTTTAAAATTGTATATATTTTTTTTTAGGAAAATTTAATAGATATCTGCCACTCACCAAACGATTGGAAAACTTTTTTAAAAAATAAAAAAACATTTTTTATGCTTTAAAACAAATTGATTTTTACCAAACCATCTTATCACATGCTTTAAATAAAAAAAAATATATATTAAATTCATTCCAAGAGTGCCTAGTTTGTCTGTAAAAATCAGATGGAATCGAAATGAATTTGGAAAAGAAATCAGGCGCCATCGCTCTTAAAAGGATTTGAAGTAGCAACACAGCTTATACAATACAGCTAAAACACTCTCTTGGCGGCAACGGTTTGCGTCGATTTCGTCGCGCATCGCTTAAGCTCCGCCTTCGAAGGGAAAAGACGGTTTTGGCGTTCAGAAGCGTACTTAGGCAAGGTGTTGAGTCGTGCGTATAATTTCGTTGATTGTATAATTTCGTGGAGCCTATAATTTCGTTGATTTTGTTTGAGTTAAAGGTACTGTTATTATTTTGGTGACTCTTTAGCTGTGAGTAGAATGAGTTTGTGCAGTCAAAAGCTGTTTTAATAAGGGTTATACCTGCAAGAAAACATTCTTTAGTTTTCCCAAGGACCCAAACCGATAAGTACTACATTATAAGAAATTTTCATTGTTAAAAATATAATTTATACAGGGTGTCTCATTAGTGCGTTATTGTTCATTCTTTTGTTGTACACACGCAAGAAAGTTTTAAATAAAAGTTATATGGATTTGAAAAATACCTACATATTTTAAAAATATCTTTGGATATACAGGGTGTCACGTTTTTGCCTGGAAAATTAAAATGTATGTTTTTTAAATGGAACACCTTGTATTTTATTTTATGATGAAATTATTAACACCCTAAATTATTGTAAAGACGAATTGCTACAGAAAAATTTTATCAGGTATGTGTGTGGTTACCTTTTAATAAAAGCCTTGCGGATCCACTCCTGCGATACCTGTCTTAAATATAACAAAGATTACGTTGAATTAGACGATTTTTCTTTTTATTGCTTTTAAAAGGCATATGATAACGCCAATTCAGATACATTTGGCAATCTGCAACTGTCAAATGATGAATTTGTAGAACTAATATTCAATATTGAAAAGATATTTTAAAATAATTTTGAAGAATTGGCTACAAAAAATAACATTTGTACCACACTTTTAGAATTAATTAACCCAATACCCTTTAGTCATCCATGCTAACGTTTTCCAAAAGAATAACTTATTTTATTGTATGTTTAATCTCAATAACTAAAAAATATATTGACAATTAGTTTGACAGAATTGTCATTTATTTAAAATTTTAAAAATAATAACAGTCGGTTGATCAAAATATGAACGGTGATTGGCGAATTTATTTTTTTTTGCAGTGTTCTCACTACCTAGAATGGATATGAAATATATTCGTTCAATTGAAGGCAATAGCATACTTTTTCGTTTTGTAATCTGTGCATGGATATTAGCCAATCTACGCACATACTACAAAATGAAAAATTATGTTATTGCGTTCAACTACGAATATATTTCATATCCATTTTAGGTAGTGAGAACACTTTAACAAAATTAAATCTACAAATCACAGTTCATATTTTGGTCACCCAACTCCTATTATTTAAAAATTTTTAAATAAGTGATAATTCTGTTAAACTAATTGTCAATATATATTTTAGTTATTGATATTAAATATACATTAAAATTTTTGTGTAGACTCGATAAATAATAGCATTTTTGTTTTTATTATGTCCACATTTAAAAAAAAATAAATTTTAATCAAACTACATGATACTAATTTAATTACGAGTATTAAAACTAAAATCCTGAAAGTTTCGGTGAAGATGAGGACAGAACATCTGCCTTCCATGCGAAAAGCCCGGGATCGAATCTAGGCCGAGGACTAATTAATTTTTCATGTTTATTTTATTTTATAAATTAGTCAACTTCGTAAATTATTTTAAAATTAGTTATTTTGTCTAAATAACCTAAAATAATTTTTTAAATTTGTAGATTTTCGTTAGTGGGTCGTAGAAAAAATATACTGACCATATCGAGTGGATTGTTCATATCACAATCAGACGATTGAGTACTCCGCCTACGACGTCGTGCTCAAACTTCGTCTTTGTGTGATATGGCTATCATATCCACCCTTGTTGAACAAACTACAATTTATTTGTTTTCTTGGTTTAAGTTTTACATCAGAAATAAGAACTAAATTAATTTACTTTTCAAGTTTTCTTGTAAAAATCGATATTACTTTCTCCAAGTACAAATTTAGTACCTACCTAAAATAAGTACTAATTATGTAATATCGTGTAATATTGTAATTCAAATTTCACATTACTATAAAGTTTCAAAACTCCCTACTTCGGTATGGTCAGATAAAAATTGAATATATTATATTAATAAAAACTGTTAAAGTATTACTTCTACAAATCTGTATTTCAATTAATAAGAATACATCTAAATATAACCAATATTGTTAAAATAAAAGCACAAATTCTTTATAATTCCAAAATATCATAGAGTTCCCAGACCTCAGTCGAAGCATTCGTTTATCTAGGTATAAACCCTTTGCGCGAAGAGTAACACTTGCCAGAGACACGGGGTACCACTTGATTTGCATCCACGAGCGTGACACATTTCTTTAACAATTGAAGCCCTTGGTGTAAAAAGGATCCAAGTCACAATTTGTCGTGAAGTGACTGTTTTAGCTCAAAACATTTGTTAACGAGGATTTTACTAGCCACATACAAATTATTTTACCTCTAATCCGAAAGATGTGCTATTTTTCGTAATATTTATATTTAAATAATTTTTTTAATTATATTTGACAGATTTAAAACAAATTAAAAATTTAATTTCCCAAAACTTATTTAACATGGCATGTAACCAACCTTATTACGTCAAGGTTTTCAATTTTTTCAATAATAAAAAAATTGCTTAATCCGGGCCCGACTTTTCCCTTTAATCTAACAGAGATAGCACCATTCCGTCTTGCTTGGTTCTCGACCGCCAGATCAAAGACGCCGACACGGAGTTGTGGAGCTGTATTGTATAAGCTGTGGTAACAATCCATTACTGAAGAACGAAATCTCAAAAGCTCTGAGTATGTATCGACCTCAATGGTAATTAAATGTAAAGTAATTTATTGCTTGATAACCAAATGAATCTTGCAAAAGAAGAGACGCAAAAAATGTAATCGACTATCTGTATAATTAATATTGATTAGACTATTTGTAATATGTACTGACACTCAATAAAGGGTTATTGCAAACTTGAAATTTTGACATTAGAGTCCTTGTTCTTATACATCTTTTTTGTTCTGTATAATAGTATATAATATGGAAGAGGCATTAGAAATTACCATTTTAGAAGGTTTAGATGACGATAATATTAAATATTTACTATTAAAAAACTTCGAACTAATACGACACACAAAATGTCGAAGTGAACGCATATCTGTCAATTAAAACTGACACCACCTAACCTAACATTCGTTTTTTGTTTTGTTTACTTTTTTCTCAATTCTAGATTTATTTCTTCTGTCTTTGCTAATTGGTTTAATTTCATTATTAATATGAGTTTGTCAGCTGGATTTATAAAAGTTGATTCAAGTGTTTTACCCATTGTAAACCAAGATATGATTACCGAGATGATTACTGTATTTTTTAACAATACTCAGTTTATAAAAAACAGAAAGGTATGTAAGACTTTATTTATAATTTGTTTTAATAATAGTTACAGTTTATATGAAGCAATACACTTTATAGTAAAAACATATTTATCTCAGGTCATTACCTTTAGTTATTTTTGTTAAATCTAAATCTCAAGAAAATTTTAATATCAATTTGATGAGACATAACTATTGGCATTAATAATTTGATTAGAGCCCGATAGCTTTAGCTCGAAGGCTTTACAACCTTAAGTCTATCCAAATATATTTGAACATAGTAGACGGGCCCAGGGGTACACTAGCAAGCCCGTCTCTTTAAACAAAATTTTAAAAATTGTTTATCATAATTTTGTTGCATAACTTTTTTCGGTAGGAACATTCAAAAATTTTGTTTACTTCTTGGAATATTTCGGAATTTTCTAGAAAGTGTAATGGTTTAGTAATATTTGTAATTGGGGACAGCAGACAACACATAGGTATAATATGAAGACAACACTTGTCGAAGAAAGGTTTTATTTAATAAGTTATAAATAGTAATAATATTGACACAGGCACTTAATCCGTAAGCCTGTAACAACTCACATTTAAGAAGAAATTGAAACCTATTGTGCATAAAACGCGTCTCTGCGTCTGACATCACAAAATAGTGTGTCTAGAAACATGCGCAATATGCATGACTTGTTCCTCTAGTGTTGCCAAGTATATTAAACATACCTAACACAAAAGAATTTCAAATTAATTTATTTTTAAACTATATGATTTAAACAGTTTATAACTATGAAATATAACTTAAAAACATAACTTTGGTATGAGACTTCTTCTTTGACATATTGTACATATCTTATTATATACTGAACATTGTCTTGGAAGATGTTCAGAGACACATCACATACATTTTCTGTGAAATTTAAGAGCATTTATGTTATCTTCTTCTGGAGAAGTTAATGATCTTATGTGCTGCTTTGAAAGTTCAATGGACTTGCAGTATTCTTTTATTTCATCTACAGGCATGCCTTGTTCTCTAATTAATCTTTGTTGAATTTACTTGTCATTGATTCAAAGGATTATTCTATCTTTTGTCATACAGTCAACATAGCTCGTCTTGCAATTCTCTTTTGTGCACACAAAATCACAACTAGCTGCCTGGTTTTTTAATTCTGTTATACAGGTTTCAATGTTTTGATCATTTTTTGGACTATATTGTTGAATTTGAACGTTTCCATAGTGCTATTCGTTTTTGGCAAAAAATATATGTCGAAACAAGCAACTTAATCCTTTAAGGTTTTAGTTTTTTCACCAGGGAAAGTATTATATACAGGGTGGTCCTTAAGTAATTGTACATAAAAGTATGGTAGATTCCTCACTTTAAAATATTATTATTTAAAACAACTTGCTTTAATAAAATGTTGCTATAGTCTATTTTTATGTATGAGAGAGTAATAAAACAGCATTTCTAATGCAAAACTTCAGTACGGTCATTTTAAATATTTTTACAGAATAATCTAAATATTTCCTAAAATTGTAATAAATGTACCTGATCTATTACAAGTTTTGGGTCTTTTATTGGTCCTTTATAAACATAAGCTGTACAGAACAATAGAAAAAGGTTTGGACAGGCCAAAAGCCGTGTGTATTAAAGATTACATAGCCGTATTTTAAGATTATTTTCAATAAGTACCTATTTGCCAATTTTGTTTTATTTTAATTCCAAGAATTTCTTACAGTAATCGAATTATAAGTAGATAAATACCTTCCCAACAAATTTCACCGAAAATGCGACTGTAGGTTTTCCATTTAGTAAGGAGGTCCAAGTTGTGTATTCTTGACAGTTTACTAAATGCCGTTTAGTTGCAACTTGCAAGGTGCAGTGTGAATTCTAGTGTGATCATGGAAAATTTGGAAGGGCCGCGTAAACGACAAAAATCGGTCCTTTAAAACATTAATATTTAATTGTTTTAAATCATTTACAGACAAACATTTATGTAAAAGTGTTGATGACACAGTGGAATTAGTTAGTAGTACGCTTGGTGTTGGGAAATCTACGATTTACAGAGTTGTTAAAGAAGAGAAATGGGGCGAGTTTCAAACAGCACGTAAAGCTCCAGGAAAACCAAAATTTCCATTAGAAAATCTTTTGAAAGAAAGACTTCGAAGGAAAGTGCATGCGTTCTTCTTTAGAAAAGAATTTGCGACAGTAGACAAAGTTCTTGCCACGGTTCGAGATGATAAGGATTACCCTGAAATGAGTCGAAGCACACTATGGAAACTTTTAAAAGAAATAGGTTTTCTATGGAAAAAGCATTCCAGAAAGTCTATTTTAATAGAAAGAAGCGATATTGTAGTATGGAGAAGAAATTACCTGAGGACTATAAAAGAAATGAGAAACCAAAGAAGAAATATATTTTATTTAGATGAAACATGGATCAACGAGGGACATAAACCAAATAAATTTTGGCAAGATGAAACTGTTACAAGTCGAAGACAGGCTTTTTTAAATAATTTATCTACTGGTTTAAATCCACCATCAGGAAAGGGGCGCAGACTAATAATAGTACACATTGGTAGTTCAAACGGTTTTGTTAAAGGTGGTTTATTGACTTTTGAATCTACTCGTACCGGTGACTACTATGAGGACATGAATACTGATGTCTTTAAAGAGTGGTTCGAACAGATTATAGATCTTCTTCCTCAGAACTGTATAATAGTAATGGATAATGCAAGATCACTCGAGACTAAAAAGAATAAATAATAAAAATTTGTTTAAAACAAAGCTGAAGTTGTTTATAATGGAAAACCACAGACAATTCATATCTAATATTTTAGGATAAGTTTTACCTAAATTCCAAAATCTATTAACAAAAAAAAAAAAAAAAACTTATGAAATGTTATTAAAAAAAAAAAAAATTAGAATTTTGCTATTTCCAAAATAAGAAACACTTACCCGGATTATACATACTGACTTGACAAAACTAGCCAGATTAGACATACTTACTTGGATATAACATTAACATTATCTATTTTCTTCTATTATTAAATAAATATAATTATATATATATATATATTTTATTTTTTTTTTACCGTAATTAGAATAATTAATTCATGTAATTAGGATAATTAGATAATAGTGTATATTGTGTACAGCGAAACAAGTACTCACGTACTTATTGCTTCTTACTTTATTCTTGTAAATAATGTTTAATTGTTTCTAAAATTATTTATATTATATTGTATTTGTATACCTACATGAATAAAGTTATATTATTATTATTACTTATAGAAAAAATGCCCACAACCAAGTGGTAAAAAAAAGATTTACAGAATTGGCTAAATTCAAAGAATATTAAGTTCCATCCCGGTTCTGTGAGAAAAGAACTGTATCATTTGTGTTCCCTTCATAAAGAGAAATTCAAAAAATATGAAATTGATGAAATTGCAAAAAATCGTGGGATGACGGTGGTTAGATCACCACCATATCATTGCGAAGTAAACCCGATTCAACTGATATGGGCACAGATAAAGGGAGAAGTTTAAAGAAAAAAAAAATTCTTTTAAAATGAGTGATGTTAAACAGTTGTTTTTGGAGGCTGTAAATAATGTGAAGCCTAAAAACTGGGAAAAGGCAGTAAATCATACGATTAAAGAAGAAGAGAAAATGTGGAAGTTGGACAATATTACTGATGAAATGATCGAGCCACTCATTGTAAATATTGGTTGCGACTGTTCATCTTCTGATTTCGATTCTGATTTGGATTTGTAGGTAAGAAGTAGTTTTTATATTAAAATTATTATTTATGAACGTAACGTTGTTTAAAAGTCAAAGTTTAAACCCTTATACCTACATAACCCGTTTGACACAATGTTCTTAACATTCCTTGTGGAAAAATAAAAAAAATTAGAAAAAATTGCACTTTTTTACCTTCAGCTGTTTAGAAGTTACAAGCAGGTTAATTAGGTGAAAATATAAGTGTATACTCGAGGAATAACTTCAAAAAATATTTTAACTGTCTACTAAAAGAAGTGATATGCCTATGGATTACGAACGCTTTATTATTTTAATACTCTCTCATACATAAAAATAGACTATAATAAGGAACAGGGTGTTAAAGGTAAAATTTTAAGATTTCTTTTTTGCAATAACTTTAACGTTTTTAGATATGTATACATAAAAATTTGGAAATAGAGGTTTTTGGACACGAAAAATCATAATCTGGTATCTACTTCGATGTAATTTGTAGAGGGCGCTACATAGGCTACATTTGTGGCATAAATGTGCCCTAAATTTTTTTGCTGTTTAAGTTAGCGGTATTTTTCTAGAAGAATATTAAAGCCATGTTATTTTGATAGAAGAAAAGTTTACTTGTTATTATTTAGGTATTTAGGCAATTCATAATGTATAATACAAAAACATAAATATATTACATACCTGGTGTAATGAAAGGATAACAAGCGTGAGGTTCTAAATGGTGATGGCACTGCAGAGCTTCTTGATCTAAGCTCGTAAGCGGCGGCGGATATTCTTCTTCGGGAGAACGTTCTGATCCATAACCCTGATCGCAAATAATTTGGGTATCCGAAAATTTCCAGTGTAGTGGGGCGCTGTCACCTAAGGGTGGGATTCTATCCTGAAAGGATAAAATTAAATATAAGTAGGTATATAAACAAAATATGTGATAAATGAACGTTTAAGATCCTAAAAAGTGATATGCGATCAAAAAAAAAAAATGTTTTTGATTTAGATCATGACGTGATGACCGACAAAGATGGAAATACGAGTCATGCCTGTGATAACCAATAATATTTATATATAAATTGGTTATAGGGCAAAACTATAAAGAGCAACATAAAGAAGACTATTCATATGAAGCAAGAACAAGAGATTCAAAGTGGAAGTATTCTTCGCATCGCTGACCGATTTAATCCATTGACTCCGACATTAGAATAAAACAAATTCAATCTAAACTTAGACCAGATCGAATCCGTAGATCGTGAAGCTAAAACAACAGATTCTGGTTTTCGTTTTAAAATAACTAGGTATTAATATGCCAAACGTTATTCATACTACTTGTGAAAAAATGTAAATAATGAAATAGTACTATGGAAATCATTCAATCATTGGCATTTGAAAAATATGCCAATTATAGAGAGAGATATGCTTTATTGTCGTAAAAAAATTTACAAAAATTTTATAGACAAAGCGTGTAACTTAAATACTAAACATATTATAAAAATAACTAAACGGCATGAAAAAACAAACAGAAACAAACAGACAAAATAGGAATAACAATTGCAATGGATATGCAATATCCGTCATTGTAATTATTCTAATTTAATTTTTAAATTTAAATTTAAACTTTAATATTTAATTATTTAATTAATGCCATTGTATGTGGAACTCAAATGTCTAAGGTACGTTATAAAATTCTGCTACTGTGTAATATGGTCTTTCTAGAAGAAAAGCTTTAGCCAGTCTTCGGAACTTATCGTATGTATTTATAGATTTTAATTGCATCGGAAGGTTATTATACAATTTTTTGGCATTGTAGGTAATGGAATGTTTTAATAGGTCAGAAGTGGGCATTGTTAAATAAACATCAGACTCTAAATTTCTTGTAGGATATCTACGAGTCGGTCTTTCGGATAAATTTTGAATGTGCTTGCGAACTAAGCAGACGGATTCGAAAATAAATAGAGCAGGAAGGGTTAGAATTTTGAAATTTTTGAAGTAATTTTCGCAATGTGTCCTACTACTTAAACCAAATACATAGCGGATTGCTCTTTTTTGCAGTTTAAAAATAGATTCGAAAAGGTATAAGCTACAAGAACCCCAGAAAGGTAAACCATAGCGAAGGTGAGATTCGAATAAGGAAAAGTAGGTTATTAATGCAGTAGAAGGAGTCAGCTCTTTAGAAACCGATTTAATGGCAAAACATGCGGAGGATAATTTTTTTGCTAAGGTATCTATATGAGCAGACCATTTTAGAGAATCGTCTATATAAAGACTTAAAAACTTGATTGAAGTCACCGTTTGGATCAGATTATTGTTTAAAGTTATAGGTTGTAAAGTACCTCTGTAAGACAATGCTACAGTTTTACTGGTGTTGAAACAAAGTCCATTCGAATCAGACCAGGACTTAATAGTCACTAGATCTTCACTTATGATAGATTGTAATGTCTGCATGTTAGAATTATTCCAGGTTACACTGGTGTTATCAGCAAATAAAGTAATTCTTAAGTCTGTGATGTCGTTGATGAATAATAAAAACAAAATTGGACCTAATACTGATCCTTGAGGTACTCCACTGCGTATTGCTAGATTTGTAGAATCCTCACCATTCGCCCGCACCTGTTGATTTCTATTTTCTAGGTAAGTTTTAAACCATTGTAAAGGAGAACCCCGTATGCCATAAATTTGTAACTTATTAATTAAAATATCATGATTTACACAATCGAAGGCCTTTGCGAAGTCACAAAATACTGAAGCGGTGAAAAGTTTATCATTAAGTGATGTGTATATTTCATTAAGAACGGAAAACATTGCGTCGCTAGTGCATTTTTTAGGTAGAAAGCCATACTGATGAGCTGTGAGGATGTTATGCTTGAAAAGAAAGGGCAAAAGACGGTTTTTCATTAGCCGTTCTACTATCTTCGATAAGGTAGGCAATAACGCGATAGGTCTATAGTTACAGGTTTTGGTTTTGTCGCCACCTTTATGAAGTGGGATTATTATAGCTGTTTTTAGACAGTTAGGAAAGAGACCAATTTCAAAGGATTCATTAATCAGTGAAGTTAAAATGTTGATTACTACATCCGGTATATTTAGAAATATTTTGGTGGACAGGCCATCAATTCCACAGGAAAATTTATTTTGGATGTTGTTTATGGTTTGCACCAGTTCATGCTTGTCTACTGGTCCTAGGAAGAAACTTTCAGTGATCCTTTTAGTAGGTAGGAGGAAGGAGAGAGCATCCTGACTCGGAGCTATGTTAGATTTGATATTTTTACTTACATTTACGAAATAATTGTTTAGTTCATCTGGGCTAGGATTTACACTGTTTGAAGAACGGGTTTTATTCCTTAAGTCATTTATTATAGACCAGGTTTCTTTGGAGCAAATTTAATAAGTCTGGGCATGAGGTGAAGCTACATCGTCTTTAAGTAGACCAAATTACCGTTAAATGAGAAACGGGTACGAAATATTTTAAAAATAAACTGGTATTCTTGTTACCCATTTAAGAAATTTTTACTGACGACCATTTTAGACAAATAGAGTTTTGCCAAATAAAAAACAAATAAAAATTTAAATTTTATGAAAAACATATGAGTCTTCTTTTACTCTCCATAGAAAACATAACCCCATCCATTTTACGCTATTGGTCGCAGGAAAATAAACACTTAAGTGTGGCTGTACGCTCACAACATCCGCGACAACTGAATGTCTGGGCAGGATAATGACATCGGTCGTTTTTTCATCCACAGTAACCTGAATTCCCAGAAGTATTTACAAGTACAGTTCATCAAATTTCTAGAGGTGTTCGACGCCCAGACAGAGAACGCGCTACGTGTGACTAAGATAGCTATTGTACAGTCTGCTAAACAAGTTATTTTAAATAGTTTTTAATATTTTTAGGTAGGTAATTAAATTTTAAAAGTGTGGAATAGTTTAGGGATTAAATTGGTCTGATTGGACTTTCTTAGAACGTTTTTAAAAGCAGCTAAAGATAGTATGTAGAATTGAAAATAATTATTATGCCATAAAAGGTGTTTTGGAATTCCTTCAACCTTTTGAAATTGAGTCAGAAAATATAAATTTTATAGGATAGCGGAAAATACCTATAATTCTTTTGTAAGCCTTTGTAAATCGTGGAAATAGTTTATATTTTATTTCTACCTTATTAAGGAAAATGGTACCTATTATTAATAACGGTTGTTTCTGAAACATTACTAAAATTTTCGAAATTTTGTTTTTCTACAAAATAAACTATACTATTTAGAAAAAAATTTATTTCTCTTATAATTTTATAAAAAATAACAGGGGAATATTTACATTTCTTGATCTATTAAACAAAGCGATAAATTATCTCAACGAATGACACCATGTTCTAGTACGGAAGAGAGCTTTACATTTTTGTTGGTGGTTTCATGGGTTTCATATCAATTTTTTGTAATTGTAGTTTACACGTACATATACCTCTTAACACTTGTTTGCTTTATTAAAAAAGTGTGTTGTTGTGATTTACGTCGAAATAAGTCAAAAACAACTTGAAACCCCATATAAAATCAAAAAGGAAAAAATTGAGCCTGTAAATGAACACAACTCAGAAACAAAAATACCTATCTAATAATAAAAAAATAAAATTTGATTCTTGTGCAGCTTCATCTATATCATTAACTGTTTTTGGTTTTTTAATGGTTTTTCTTGGTGATGAAAATTCCGATATCTCACGGTTATCGATTCTTTTTTTCTCTCCAGAAATGCGGACGACAGTGTTTTTAGATACTCCTGTGGCTGCAGCAACACGATCATTTACATATTTAAATGGTATTGAAGGTGAATTAAAGTTTCCTTCTCTTCTCATAAACTCTATAACATTAGCTATTATTTCGCGAGATTGACTGTTAATCACGCGGCCTCTTAATTTGCTATTAAACTCCATACTTAGGTTCTATTAAACTGTAATGAGCAAAAAACACAAACGAAAATAAGAGAAATGTTTTAGCGAAATTTACATCTGACATTTACGTCTGAATGAAATAGTGAAATACTTGCGTAAATCCGTCGGGATGCCTGTCAGTAGTGCTTTCTCTGTCTAGCCGTCGGAAGCCTCTAGAAATTTGATGAACTTTTTTTTTTTTTTTTTTTTTATTTAACAATTAACGTGTCTCAACAGCTATGGTTATTGACACGATACAATGAAATATAATAAACTATAATTTACAAGATACATAATATCAACTTTCTAATAATATTAACTTTCTAATAATATCAACTTCCTAAAAAAAATTAAATTAAATTATACAAGTTGGTGTGCTGCAGGAAGTTTATCAGTCTTGGGTACTGTTCGGGGACTCCAAGGATATCTTTCAAAGAGTTTCCCAATCCAAGGCTTTTGCGGGCTTCTTCATATTGTGGACAGTCTACCAGTATATGACTTACAGTGAGATTGGTATTATGGCAATATTGGCAGAACGGTGGATTATCCGATGCCATTAAGTAGCCATGGGTGAGTCTTGTATGACCTATCCGTAATCTTCGTATTAAAATTTTATTTTTTCTATTATTAGCTGGAAATTTAAAGGAGGTGACATCGGGTTTGATTGCATATAATTTGGTATTGGATCCTGTCCAGTATTCTGACCACTTATTCCAAATTGATTTTTTAAAAGAGCCTATTACATCTTTAAATAATTGAATATTTTCTAAAGGTATGTTACTTGTAATAGCTTTTTTGGCGTAATAGTCGGCTATCTCATTGCCTTCAATACCCTCGTGTGAAGGGACCCAAATAATTGAAACACAAATTTCATTTTTTAATAATGTTTGAAAAGATTCATGAATATCTTGAACTAGTGGATGTTGAGAAAAAATGTCCTGGATAGATTGAATTGATGATAGGGAATCAGTGCAGATGGCCACCTTCTGACGCTCTTCAATTGGTAACTTCAGAGCTTTTGAGATACTAAAAAGTTCTCCTGAGTGAATGCTGCAGTTGATTGGGAGTCTGAATTTTGCCAGTAATGCTTCAGCGGTTGTTACTGAGCCACCTACTCCATTTTCATTTTTGGAAGCATCCGTAAATAAAATTGAATTAAAATCATTTGTATTGATAATATGTCTAAAATATTGTTTATAAAGTACACTGGGAGTATTTTCTTTACTGTATTTGGATAATGAAATGTCTATATTGGGTAATTTTTTAGTCCAAGGAGGAGTATGAGAGAAAGAGATAGGAGTGGTGTTAGACAAGTCGATATTATCTAAAAGAGGCTTTAACATGTGCAGAACAGGTTGAGGAATTTTTGAAGAGTTTGCATTAGAGTTTAATGAATGATTAAGAAGTTTATATACTGGATTATCAGAGTTTGAAGACACTTTAGTACAATAAGAAAGCAAATTAAGTTGATAGCGGAAATGTAAAGGAAGCTCGTGGGATTCACAGTACAGGCTGTTCACTGGGCTGGATCTAAAAGCTCCAAGACACAGTCGCAGGGCAGAGTTATGAATAGTGTTGAAGGTGCGTAAATATGTTTTGGATGCAGATATAAAAACAGGGCTACCATAATCTAATTTAGATCGGATTAATGCTCTATAAATTCTTAACAGTGATTCTTCCTCCGCCCCCCAATAATAGTGAGATAAAGTTTTTAAAATATTCAAGCGTTTAAGACAGACACCTTTGGTTTCTTGTATGTGCCGCTTAAAAGTGAGCTTACTATCAAAGATTACGCCAAGAAATTTGTTACAAGTAACAGTGTTTAGTACAACACCCTCGAGGTTTATATGAGGGATTGAGATACTATTGTATCTTCTACTGAACTTCATAACTTTTGATTTGGATGTTGAAAAACTAAAACCTATACTTCTAGCCCAGTAGCTGAGCTTGTTCACAGCATTTTGAAGTAACGTGGAAGTACTGTCTGTATTCTTACCATGGCAGAGGAGAACAAGATCATCTGCATATAAAGCACATTTAACTGGTTGTTGGATAAAGGAACAAATATCATTAATAGCTAGAAGAAATAAGGTGGGACTCAAAACTGAACCCTGAGGCACTCCATTTTCAATAGTGTATGAGCAAGATCTGGTTCCGTTTACCTTTACCTTAAAGGTTCTGTCAGATAGGAAATTTCTTATAAAATTAGCCATATTACCAGATATTCCACAATCTTTAAGTTTATTAAGGATAATGGGTCTCGGTGTGGTATCGTATGCACTTTCTATATCCAAAATTACTGCAATGGCATCTTGTTGGTTATTCATAGCGTTCGCAATTTCACTTTGAAGAAAGACAAGATTATCCATTGTATTGCGATTTTTTCTAAAACCAGATTGTGACTCAGTAAACAGTTTAAATTTTTCCAAGTACCAAGTCAAACGTTTGTTAATCATTTTTTCAAATAGTTTGCACATAGTACAAGTTAACGATATGGGCCTAAATGAATTAGGAAGAGTTGATATGATTTCTGATTTCCTAACGGGAATGACTATTGATTGACGCCAAGTTGAAGGAAATTCTTGACTAAACCAGATTTTGTTATATAATTCCAAAAGTTTAGTTAATGAATCTTTATGTAAATGTTTTAAAAAGCTGAATGGAATATCATCTGGCCCAGCAGCGGAATTTTTGGAAGAAGAAAGGGCGATTTTCAGTTCATCACCTGAAAATGGAAGGTTTAAAAATTCAACATCTAAATGTGAAGTTGAAGGATTTAAATTAGATGGTGGGAGTGTTGCGTTGGATTTGGATTTAGATTTAGCTTGAAAGTGTAGACCGAGGACATTCGCTATAATTTGATTGTCAGTAACAATTTGATTTTCGAATATTAGAGCAGGTATTTTGTAAGAAGTATGTCTACCTTGCATTTGTCTAACTTTAGCCCATACTTGTGTTGCAGGCGTTTCACATGTAATTGAACTTATATATTTCTTCCATGATTCTCTTTTGCTATCCTTTACAATTTGATGAACTGTACTTAAAAATTACATTATTCCTGTCGTTAGAAACCTTCAAAACAA